>JACTOM010000933.1:7187190-7220345 GCA_015832385.1 Elymnias hypermnestra
ACTTCCCAACTTCGGGCAAATATTGAGAAAATCTTAATAGAAAACTCAATATTGATATTTGAATTGGCCCGACCCGGGACTCGAACCCAGGACCTCATGTCTGTAGTCGAACATGCTAACCACTAGACCAATGAGGCAGGCAGAAATTAATATATAAGCCCTTTATTCCGAGCAGAAGTGATACAAATTCCTAAAAAACTAATATATTATACAAAAAATCTATAAAATATCCCGCAGTTCGGCGTGCCTGTTGGCAAAGGCCTCCTCCAACATTTTCTAGTGTTGTCTGTCTTGAGCCACCCTTTTCCAATTAGCGCCTGCTGTCATCTTGAGCTCATCCTCTTGTGTGCTGTCTTCCTCGCCGTCTTTTGCCATCTTTTGGGTCTCGTATGCATGGATTTTAGTTATATAGATACATATTTTTTGTAAACATGAAAGCGTTATAAAGATAACTTTTTCCTATTTTGAATTCTTTCTGTCGAAAACATAAATTGTTTGAAAATATTATTTTTGATACCGAAAAATTCCGAATAGTTAATACGCAACATCTACTTTTGCATTTGTACAATATAGCACATTTGTTTTAGTTTGCTAGTGACATGTTATTTCGCTTACTCAAACAAACAAATGCACCTGATGTTCCGATAAAAATACAAATGAATTGGGGTACCCCCGTTCGGATTTTGGTACCCCCGTTCGGATTACCTGTAACTTTTTGATACTTAGGGCCGGCAAGGTTAATATAATTGTTTTTTTTTGAAAGTTATGAAGGTAAAGACATTGCTAGTTATCGACGAACGAACGAATTATCTAACGATATCGTTATTTATTAAATATTAAGATTTATATTTTATTTACAGAATGTCCCAATGGATTACGCCGTGTAGCGAGCAAGCCCTTTCGGTGGCTGTTGCCAACGCCCTAGAACGATTGGTATCTGTGAAACGTGACCCTATCGTCAAGTACGATCAAAGGACGGCATTGTGGACATATCTACATAGGCATAAGTTAGTTGTTTATTTTTGTCTCACTCTTTTCTTATGGTTGTATGGCTTTGTTTGAATGAGAGAAATAACACGTATCACCTATTTAGGTTTTTTATTATCATAAACAATATTTTTAATCGGTTTTCACTTTCTACAAAAAAATAATTAAAAACGGGAAAAGACTTCTTATAATGTTTTTATGATTACAAAATATTTGATGATATCGCTCTCCTAGTACTCATGGCACCGATTTGGGCGGGCAAGCATAATTTTGCAAATTCTTTTAATTATTCGTTAACGAACCAGCTAAAAGCTAGGTTCAAAAGAACTAAACCATAACATTACAAATACTCACGTACATTTTTATACATACTTTTTAGGAGCGAAGAAGATTGGGTAAAGAACACATCAGCTCGTGGTCGGACAAACAAAGCCAGTGCATCTACTCAACAAGCTAATTCGCCACAGACTCCGGTATGTATATCAATAGTAATTTTAAACGAAAAAATTTAAGGCTTTATAAAACACTGACTACGTTTTGATACTTCTAATGAAGAGTTTTTGACATCAAAACTCAATACGTGACGACGTCTCGGTTAAAAAAAAACTCTCGGTTAAAATAGTTTTGGAGTTCATTGCAGTCAAAAACAATAATCGAGGATTGTTATATATAAAGGGTACAAACGTGATGCTGAAAAAATCATATTAGTACAATAATTTCTCACCTATGAATAATGTCATATTCACTATGTTGTACAACTTCAGATTTAAAATAAAATTATTTTTCTCCAGATGGATGTTGACGGATCAAATATGGATGACATACCGGATATGGCATCTGATAGCGATGTAGACGTAGATGATATAGGTGCACCATCATCTGTATCACATCTTTCGTCAGCGCAATTATTAATGCAGGCAACACAAGGGACAACGCCCAAGCAAATCCCTGTAAACAAACACAAACCAAAACTCGTACCAACAACACCAAAGGTTAAAACTATAACGCCGAAACCAAACGTAAAGATGCCTTCTTTGATACAAACCAAACAATCAACAAAAACAAACCAGTCGAATGCAATAACAAAACAAACGAACCAGACAAAAGCAACGTTGAACCAGCAAACCAACCAATCAAACGCAACAAAGGCAGTACCAAAGCAAATCCAAACAAATGCGAAGCAGACAAGTTTATTGACCCCAGCGAAATCATTACCAAACTTAACAAAGCAAAATCCTGCGAAGCAGAATGTTATACAGAAGCAAGTAGTGAAGCAAGGTGTGCCATCGCCAAAGCAGAAGCAAATAGTTGTTCAAACAATGAAGCAGAACGTCCCTTTAGCGAAGCAAAATAGCGAGTCAATATTACAAGTACACACCACTATGCCGTCTATAGTTGTTGCGCCTCAACGTTCGCCGTTGACTAAACAGAAGACGTTGAAAATAGAAACTTCGCAAGTACCGGTAAGTTTCTGATGATGGCGAAATGGTGAGACGTGTACCTTCTTGTTCAAACAATATGCGCGTTTGATTCCGGGATAGGAGCCACTTAGTTTCTCTTTATTAAAACGGAACTTATGTGCTTGATTGTTTCTTCCATATCCCGGTAACAATTTTGGGGACTGCGGAGCTTGCCAACACGCAAGTGTGCGTGGTGGGTCTACTCTAGCAACCCTTTCTTCTATGAAGGATGTTCCCAGTGGGACGTTAAACCTGCTGCTTACCTGCTTATTCTAATTTTTTGTATAACTTATTATATTTGTCGTAGGTGACAATAAACATACCAGTGCAGCATTCGTCGTCAGTATCGACTGTGGTACAACCAAATACGATGGTTTCTCTCCATCAGAATGCTTTGAATCAGTCTGCCAAGGTAAAACTCATATATCATATAAATATTTTTTATTTATGTTGTTAGATAGAATATTCTTTATCGTACACTACAAGCATGAAACAAATAATACAGAAAACAAAACATAGGGAATAGTACAATTTTGCGACCTTATCGCTTATTTAGCGAATTCTATCAGGCAACTTTAGAGTTAGAGAGATTATTCATGGTAAGATGGGTAGGTGGTGTCCATATATGAATATATACATACATAAATATCGATTTTCTGGTATATATTGTTAATCATATCAATTTCGCCTACAAGAGTTTTGGTGAATAATTCAGAATATATAGCTCGAAGGACCAGTGTTTGTTTTAACTTTAAGTCTCGTATGACTGAATTTTTGCTACACACATTTTTTAATTATGAATAAATATCTACTAAGAAAGTAATATTAATAAATTATTAATTTTCTTTGCCTAATTCTCATTGTCTATATTCGGAGTCATCATTTTCAATGTTCTTTAGCACTATAGTGCTATGCTAGTGCTTATTAAATCTTTATAAATAATACTTTTTTTTATTCATGATAAGTTATCGCTTGATTTTAATTTTACCTGATGATACAGTCTAACATGGAATTGCGCTAACTTGGTAACAGGAAATTTACCTAACATGGAATACATTTTTTTTTTATTTAGCGGTAAGTCTTTTCTGGTAGGGTTTACTCTAAAGTGTAATCAAGATAACGCAATATCATAAATTTACCCTCCTGGGAATCGAACCCTCGACTTCGAGGCGATTACATACACCATTACGATCGCAAGGCCGTCCCAGTTGTAGGAAAAGCATCCTGAAGATATTTTACACTTACTTTTTCTGTTCGTTTATGGGTTTGAAATGGTTTTAGTTGACACAAGTAACGCGATCTCTACTGATAAGGCCTCCAACTGCTTCCACTGCAAGCATTACATCAACGATAACAGTATGTACGCCGACAACTCAGGTATGTGATGTATAGATTACAACGTACAATATGTGTTAACATATCTGGTCCGAACTGGGGAATTTGAAATCCCCCATCTATAAGTTTTATTTTAATAGTTGTTAATTAAAAGAGTTTCGTTTTTCGTATTTTTGTAATCATCAAGACATTATAAAAAATCTTTTCCCATTTTTATATTTCTTATTGTAGAAAGAGCAAATTAAAAAAAATTGTTTTTGATAACAAAAATCCCAAACAGATGATCCGCAACATCTGCATTCCTATTATTAAAAGGTTTTGTATTAGTTTGCTCGTGAATATTAATTCTACAACAAACGAATACCCGAATTCAGATTTCTAAACAAATGAATTGGGGTCTTTTGGTAGCCCCGTTCGGGTCGCGCGAAATTTTTTGATACTTGGGCCCGGAAACATTAATATTATTTTATATGTGCTGTAAAGACGTACGTGAGACGTTTTCTAAAGATCTATCTTTACAGTTAAACCTATGTTACATTAATAAATTTATATTGTTTAGGTAACGCAAAGTGCAAGACGTGGTGTCGTAAGAGTATTAAGTCCAGCGACACCATCTTCTGGAAAATCTCTTATTTCGCCGCGTGCACTGATGCAGCAAAGTAAGTATTTGATTCCTACTTTTTTAAATTACCTTGATGGTTTTTACACAGCATAGTACAATTTTAATCTTTATTGCAAATTCTTTTTTAATTGCTGTTTTCTGTGTAAGAAATAAATAAATTGAATCCAGGAATACAATCTGGTAACAAACCAATACTTGCTTCATTATGTCAACGAGACAGTTACTAAATCTTTTTTGTTCGTGGTTTATTTCAATTTACTCTTTTATGTGTCGTAATATCTTATATCCATTAATGATTAGATAAGTTAATTAATTATAGTGTATAGTTCATCATTGCGCATTTCGGTAAAGCAAAATATTGTTGGGAAACCTGAATATCCCGGTACCACTTCTGGAATATGTGTAGCTTACCTATTCTGAGCTTAACTTTTCTGAGCGACATCCCATCAGTGGGATGCTAATTGGCTGCTACATAAATTTAAGTAAACTAGTGATTTTTATTTGCAGCGACACCGAACAATAAAAAACGTACGTCCATTCCAGGCACTACTACAGTTATGACAATTGCACAGGTAGTACTTTATTTATATAATTACAAATATTGGATACAATATTAATGAAAATGTTGCTGCTAATTTTAATTTTTATCGTTTCTATTATAAACTCGTAGCAGATATTCTAAAAATGTCAACTTTAAAAACGTTATTTATCAAAATTTTAGCTTGAACGATAAAAGAACGAGATTTAACGAAATGCTCTAGCTAAAATAAAATAAAATATTATGAAGATTTTTTAACAAAGCGAGACTCGACTAAATTTATTGTGGGTTCTGCTTAAAACCGGGGATGACTATCATACCAAATTTAAAAATTTGACATTTATTAAAATACTGTTTATTGTACACACATTTGACAATTGACATTGATCCAAAAAGAAAAAAAAAATGTTTTATAATGGGCACATGGAATGTTAATGATATTAATATATTTCAGAGCACAACCAATACAACAAATGTTGTATCCAGTATACCGACGGCCGTAACTTCTTCGATTACCACGAGAACGGTTCAATTAGCTGGCGGTCGAACCGTTCAATTGGCTGCCAACCAAACGGTGCACCTTCCAAGTGGTCAAGCTGTGCAATTAACACCAGGACACACTTTACAGCTGTCATCATTGCAACTACCCACCCATAGTGTCAGATTACCCAGTGGACAAACAGTTCAACTTGCTTCACCGCAAACAGTACGAGCAGTATCAACAACACAAGTCAGAAATCCAAGCCCAAGAATGCAAACCACCTCGTCAACAATCAAATCCATCAACCAATCAGTACCAATACCGGTATCAACGGTCCAATTGACCGGACAAACCGTCCAAATAGCTGGCCAAACCGTACAACTGGCTGGTCAAAGTATGCAATTAACTGGTCACACAGTGAAATTACCCAGTGGACAAAGTGTGCAAGTGGCAAGTCAGAGTGTTTTACCGTCGCAAAGTGTTCAGTTACCGAGTGGCCAAACTGTTCAGTTGGCCGGTGGGGCTGTTCAATTAGGACAGAACGTTCAATTAAGTAGTCAGACTGTTCAAATGCCGAGCGGTCAAAGTGTTCAATTGGGTGGGCAAACTGTTCAAATTGGTGGTCAGACTGTGCAGTTGGCCGGTGGGCAGACTGTACAATTGCCTAGTGGTCAGACTTTGCAATTGTCTAGTGGTCAGACTGTGCAGTTGTCCAGTGGTCAGACTCTACAGCTGGCGAGTGGTCAAACATTGCAGTTGGCCAATCAACAGACCCCAAAGTCTTTAACTCAAGTAGTAAGGACACAGTCTACCGGAGAGAAGAATTCGCAACCTATTGTTGCTAAGTTATTAACAAATGCCCAGGTTCGTTTTCCAATTTATTATTGTCAATCTGCCTATATATTTTTCGTCCGTTTTCCGTCCAATGTCAGCAATACATATAAAAAGAAAATAATATGAATTCAACAGACGCAGATGATTTCACTCGAGGGCATGATGGGGGGTGCGGGTGCTGGTGGAAGAGCACGTGGGGTTCGCGTACTGGCGCCCACATCCCGCCTGTCAAGACCCGTACTGCTTACGTCGACGAAACCGTTACACAATATTATATTACAGGTAAATTTACAGTTTTAGTATCATTAATAAAGCACTTTTATCAAACTAGTCGGCCCGGAGCTGGAGACTTCGAATCCCCCATGTATGATATTTAATAACTTGAATATTAGAAGAGCTACTTTCTTCATATTTTTTATAATCATAAAAGCATGATGAGGCTATTTTTTAATATATTTGGATATATTGTATTTGATAACCAGACACACCCAAGTACTTGATACGCTACATAAACATTACTATTATTAACAAGTTTTGTTATAGTCTGCTAGTGACATGTTATTTCTCTCACTCAAACAAACGCGGAACCGCCATAAGGAAAGAGCGAGACAAATGTACGAAACATTTTTGTTTTCGCTGATTTGTACGGCCGCGTATATCTCTCAGTCGCCTTTGGACTTGATGTTCCGATGTCATCCGGATTTTCATACAAATGAACTGGTGTCTTTTGGTACCCCCGTTCGAATCGCGAGTTTTGTTATAAACCAGTAAAATCCTAATTTTTTTTTCAAAGATAGTTTTATTACGGTACTACTCTTTGGACTAGTGATGTTTTTTTCGAGCATCATGTTTTTGTAGCTAAATGATTAAAAATAAACGATGATCTAGGTTGACACTGAAGGGACTTAGAAAATATTCGTTATGCCAAGTCATTTGTTACATTGACGATATACTGTGATTTCTTAGGTTATAATAAGAAGCATATATTAATTTAATATATTTCTAAATTCTAGCAAAGCGACGGAACAGCGATACGAGTAACTTCTTCCAGCGGGACTTCAACGTCACAAACGATAGTTCTAAGTAATTTAGGTAAGTATAAAATTCCTGATGATTTTCAGAACAATGGTGTGAAGCGTTACTAGAAGTCTTGTCACTTTCGAACTTGTATAATTTAGTACATTACCGCATCATACCAGACCGCAAATTTGAAAAGACCCTACTTGATTATCGGGTGGTAACTAGCTTCGACCGAAGTCTCTTACCCGTGAATTTGAAAATGATATTTGTTAAATTTAACCCGGGAACTATTGTAAGGAAGTGACTAAAATAGGGGTAGCTTTAGCATAAGAACCTCTTGCCATATAACCTTGCTCTTAGATTGTATCATCATTTATTATCAAACGACAATCAAACAATCTCTAACAAACCAATGGAATTTTATTCTCCATTTTTAGTCTCCAACGTCTGGTATAATAATTGTCGTTATATGTAAAGTAATATGGAAAGCTGAAACAGAATCATGACACCATCACATGTATTTGTTCGACGACATCGCTGACGCAGTGGTGCGAATACTCGCTTTGCTAGCAGAGGCCCCGAATTCTTTCCCTGCTAGGGCTAATTTAGAAAATCGTATTTTCTAATTTGTCTGAGTTTGGTCTGGTGGGAGAAGTTACCACCTTACCAGCAAAGACGTATCCGGTACGATGCTGTGTAGAAACCATATGAGGTATATCGCCTTTTAGCAGATTAGCGCGCATCCATCTTAGACTATATCATTACTTACCATCAGATGAGATCACAGTTTACCGCCAAACTGTCAGCAATAAAAAAGAAAAAAAAAACAACATTTATACCGTTTCACTTCCATGAAAGAAAGAAAATAACTTTATTCGGCGCATAGGTGCAATTATATAAGAAAAACATGCAATGAGTAATGGCACAACATTGAAACCACAACTACTGGTTTAAATATTATGCAACCTCCACCCAGCCCCAAAAACACGGACAGAGCATCTGCCGATTAATTAGTAATTATTCTAAAAAACAAAAAACATATCTTAATCTAGATTACTAACTAAAAGAAATATACTACGTAAAAGTAACAAACTGGACAAATTATAATAATGACATGAGACAACTAAGCGACATATGCGACCGTACTAATCGGAGAAAACTAAAACAGTGTCGTATATTTGTCTCTCTCTTTCCTGAGAGAGTGAGAGAAATAACACGCATTGACTATTTGGTTTTTGTATTATCAAAAAAAATATTTTTAAACGTTTTGCGCTTTCGACAATAAAAAAATAAAAAGCGGGAAAAGATTTCTTTATAATACTTGTGTTTTAAAAAAAATATGAAGAAAGTATTACTTTTAATAGTCAAATTATTAAATAGATATATTTTAGGAGAGGGATTTAGGATTCCCCGCTTTGGTCCGATTAGGTTATTATTATTCGTTATATTATTATTCTTTTGTAAAGATCTCTTCCAGGAACCCCAGAAAGTGGAAGAATTTTATAAAACGTGTTGTTTAAGTGCAGAGAAAAAAAAGCTAAGAATATTAAGAATATGTTAGACATACACACACACACATACACACACACACACACACACACACACTTACTAAACATATAACCATAAGAAATTAGATAGAAATAAAAATAAATAAATAAATATATATATATATATATATATATATATATATGTGTATGTATATATATATATATATATATTTTGTTATTTTATTGTCGGTGTAAATTCAACGGAGGCAGGGTTATCTCTCTTAAAACTTACAAGGAAGTGTTCGTGTATTTTTTTAAATTATGCTGAACAATTATTTTTGATTATATATTGTCAATTACAAGTTATATTATTTTCATATTACAGGAGGGCAAACGGTGACAACCTCATCGACAACAACGCCAGTATTAAAATTGCAACAGGTAATTTACTTTCATCTACTTGTATACATGACGTAACCTTTTTATAGATTATAAACTCTGTATAATTATAAACTTAAATTTCGCCTTGTACTCCAAAAATTACGGTATTTTCTCTGAATGTCTAATTTTTTATTTGATTATACTCCACATTTCGCGTATCACACTGCAACGCAATACAATGCCAATAAGTTCCTTTTTATTCAATTCTTAATAAGACTTTTTTCTTGTTCAATAATTTGGTAGTAAACATAAAAAATAAGTATATACTGCCTATCAACTATTTGGGTATTTTTGTTGCCAAAAACAATTTTTTTAAAAGATTTGCGCTTTCGACAATTAAAAAAATAAATAAAAGTGTGTGCTTACAAAGTACACATGTCAGAAGAAACATTTCTGGCAAACTAATTTTTAAGTCTTGTTTATATTTATACAAATTCAAAACTAGATTTCCGAGACTTAGAGGGAAGGAAAAAGGAAGAAATGTTAGGAATTTAATTGTCATTAATATATCAAAAGTGTCAAAAATTAATACAAATAATTTATTGAAATCTCAAATGGCCTCGTGGTTTTTGTCAATATTAAATACATTAATTAAATTTTGTTTTTGAATTTAAAATTTAGAAAAGAGAATTTATTAACATTTTTGTTTTATATTTTATAAAAAATAGTATATTAAAATTAAATGACGAGTGGCAAATTAAAATGCTACATGTTTTTTGTAAATATTATAACTACCTAACCTTCACACGAATTAGCATAAAAACGCTGCACATCTTCGTGACGCGTTATCATCTAATCACGCGTTTCATCCGTAAAATTTTTATCCTCATGCGCCTAAAGAAGTAAAAAAAGAGGGAAAAGGGTTGTTTATAATTCTTTTATATGAAAAAGTAGCTCCTAAAACTCAAGTTATTAAATTATAAGGCATACATGGCGGATTTGAAATCCCCCGCTTTGGGCCGGCAACGTTAAAGCCAACACTGATTTTGATTTTTTTTATTAGACATTAGATTGCGTTGTTGTGAGATTCGCAAATTAGACATTGAAATTTATTAGAGTATGAAATAGATATGTCCAAAAATATATTACAATAAACGCTACTATTATTACCGCAGGTGAATTCGTTACATCAGGTTAAACTTCCGCAGGGAATTAAAATTCAGCAGGTGATATATAAATCTGCATGTCAATCAATTTTTAAGAGGTTTTCGCCCATCATATTAGAGAGTGCTGCGAATGAAAAAAAGCTTTATTGATGAATATTAATTAGTGTAATCTTACAGGGTGAAAATTATTTAGACTTGCACAAAATAAGCTAAAAATCTTAATATATATTGAATGCGCGTATATATATATATTTATATTTTTTTAAATATTGAAATTTATTACGTTCACGTTACGTCATGACCAAATTAAGTTATGACTAATGAATGCATCACGATACTAGTTAGTGGAAGAAGACCTTAACCACAATTAAATTTGGTTTCAAATCGTGTGTTTGCATGACACACGATTTGAAAAAGCATGCAAATTGCATCACGAAATGGGTTTTGGATTTTAAGTTTTAGTAGATTGCATATTGATAACACTATGCTTATAATGAGTGATTATATAAATATAACACATTTTAAATGATTATTAATTGTAATTAAAATATATAATCAGCAATATAATAATTTATGTATTGATACAGCTAACGTGTAATGTTTTGTGTTGTAACAACTTTCAAAAAGTAGTTATTGCTGATAGTTTAGTGCTTGATTGTAATGTGATATGATGACGCAGCCTTAGATAGAAGTGGATAGCATGTCAAACCATAGGAAGTAAATTGTCTCTCACCAGAGTCGTGCACTTCACTCACCAGATTTTCTTACCTATTAACAGATATCGATGTGGCCCCTATGTATAAAGAGTCAACAAGCACTTATGACATTTTGACGTTTTTGTAATTTTGATGACTATATCATCCTATTTATCAATAACAGGTCATTGTTTAAAATTAAATAGCTATTATTTACGACGATTGGCGTTTTCTGTCTGAGGCCTTCGGGAAATTACGTCACCATGGCATCACAGACACAGCTTTAGATCTGATGAGTTCCTATTTAACCAATGGAATACAAAAGTTCTGTGTTAATGGAAAGCTTTCAGACGGGTCTGTAACAAACCTCCCACAGGGATCTATATTAGGACCCTTTCTGTTCCTCATTTACATTAATGACCTTTCTTACTTTGTGAAAAAGGATCATGAGATAGTTTTGTTTGCTGATGATATTTCTCTAATATTCAAAGAGAAACGACAACAAGAAGATTGTGACGACGTAAACAACTTCCTCAATAAAGCAGTAAAATGTTTTGAAGCTGATAATTTATTACTCAACGGCGGGACAAAAAGAAAAGTATTAACTTCTATTTGCCAAATGTTAAACAAATGAAAATCGTTGTTAAACTTAATAATGAAGAATTTGATCTAGTAGATAGTACAGTTTTCTTTGGTTATATTAAAAAGCGTGGGAGTGAATGAATTGCTCTAATCAGTATAGAATAAATTAAAATTATATTGTAATGTATTTTAGTATTTTATACTTGACTCTTTTTACATAGGGGCATCGATATGTGTACCAAATTGGAGAACTAGATCAGGGGTCTGCAACCTATTATAACTTTAAGGACTGGCCACATATGCCATGAGAATATTAGTGGAGGCAACAAATGTTTTGGTAGACCACTAATGGTATGAGAATATTTTGGCGGGCCACATGTAGTCTAACAAACACAATTTTTTTTAGATAAAAGTAATTGCTACGTTTTTATCATTCCTCTCATTTGTATGCCTGCATTGCGGAGTAGTGTGAAACGGTACTTACGCGGGGCATACATCAAATATTAAATAAAAATCATCAAAATCATTTGTGTCCATTCGGAGTACATTGGCGACAACCATCGTGACATTAGCTGTACACAGTGGTGAATATGAGGAAAACAATTGCCAATCTAAACCATTCTCGAATTCTTTTACGAGGAGTTCAGTGTCGTACACATGCACATTAGAATTATTTATATAAAGATGAAACAAAGATGTATTCGTTACACCATTTAACTCAAGAACGGGTTGACCGATTTTAATAATGACATGTTGGATTTCGTCTACGATTTTAGCAAATTACCTTACTTAAATCAACTTATCGGATAAATTCACATCTTTCTCTATCCCTGTCTAAAAAACTATCCTGATTGACAAGGTCAGTAAACAATGGCTTACTTAGTGGTCGCGGGTTGGCGACCTCCGAAACTAGTTTGATTTATACGAAAAATTCGTGTTTTATACATTATATAGCATTTAATTTTTTAATTAAACAATTGTCTATTCAATAGGCGGTTACAAGTGCATCAGGGAGTTCGAGTGGAGTACGTAGTGTCCTTATGGATGGACAGCAGTTAAAGCTAGTTGGAGGGAGACACGTACTGGCGCGATTGCTGAAACCGGCTCATCCACCGCCTTAGGAAATTGTTGTTAAGTTTGTTGTACATAGTTGTTGACGCGATATGGTCTTATAAATCGATTAATTCCAGCTGCACGCACGAAATAGCCTGACTCATTGTCACCTTCCGCCTGAGCCGAGCGTACAAGCGAAAGCCCCGAACAAGCGATAGAGAGGCGCGATCGGCATAAATGTTCGGATTGTGGGCGTAGTGCATATATCGTGCGTAGTTATCGATGTATGATTTATAATTGTTTTCTTATGACGTTATCACCTAAATTTTTGTCCATAAACCGACTTTATAGACAACCAGTTTTTTTCATGCAAAATTGCAAGTTTCCATCCCAAACCAGGTGCCAATCCAAATGTATACAAATTTTTGTACTATCCAGTTTGAATTTGCGCGAGAAATTCATAATTCGTTTTAAAAGAGACTAATACATCTTCAGGAATATATTTACACAGGAAAGCAAACACGCAGTAACCAACATAATATAGTTTTAACAAAACTTTCGATAAAGTAATTCTGTACAATGTTTTCGTTTTTTAAAAAAAGATCTTTTGATTTGATGAAAAATTTTTCATTTGCGGCTTACTACGTATTTACTTACCAGCGTCGAAATAATGAATAATTGTAACAAATCTGAATACAATGTAACCTTAAGATAACATGTCTTAGTATAACAAATTTTAAGTATTTTTTTTAATCTACTGGAATTGTACAGAAGAGCTAATATTAAAATGTATTTTTACGTTACGATTACATTTATCCATAACTGTTTTATAAAAAATTTTATAGGACTAATATTTATCTCGTATGTTTTCTTTAAATCTATAACCCTTATGTTCTTTAAATATATATCTTACCAATGAATGTTATATATTATAGTTCCACTTACTTCCACAATTTAATAATAATTTGACATGTTCAGACATGCTAAATTATTTCCATGACGGCCATTGTTTAATGTGACAAATCGTTGTAACAAATCCCCTGATACAACGAATATAGTCCCTTTAGCTTCGTTAAATCTTGTTGCCGTATATTTTGAAATTTCTAAAACAAACTGTAGTATACTATAATATATGCGCCATACGGTATATTATAATATCTATAACAAAATATCATTATAAGAAATAACTTGACACTTCGATATTTCCGAAGTCCATTCAGTATCGTTATATCAAGGTACCACTGTATTCTGACTTTGAAGACACTTAAATCAATAATTGGAATCATTATTGGATATTCACTCTCTAAAGGAATAAAAATTTACGTAATTTTCTCTATTTCCATAAAGACATTTTAAGTAACACAGTAACGTTTATTTTCTTTGTTTATTAATGCATCCTGTATCTTTATGATTGTGGATAGTATTGAATAACGAAAGTGGCTTTAAATATTACCTAATATTGAACGATATAAAGACCATAGGTATACAGATTAGTTGTCTATAATTTTTTACGTTATACATATTCCGTCTAGATATCACAAGAAAAGTTATCACTGCTTTGACAGAATTGTGACACAATTAAAAAAAAGATTAGCTTAAACGAGAATTTGAAAAAAAACGTTATGACGAGAGTTAAAAAAGTTTTGGATTGTGTGATCATTCATTCAATGCAGTATCAATATCTATTCATATTAAATATTACATAAGGGTTCCATACATAAATAGGTGAAAGTGAAAGTATTGGATGAAGTTTAAAATATCAAAAAACAATTTTTCTTTATAGAAATAAACCGCAAAAAAATTACATCTTTTGGTATACTGCAAGGAAGTGATACTTCGCTAATTAAGCCATCACTGTAATAATTCACGTTCATTAATTATTTAAGGGTTTTTAACCCCCTGCACCCTCTGGTTCCTTTCATTGGTTCCCTAATCAATTCCCCGCTCCACCTCCTTTATACATAAGATACTAATTTCCGTATAAGGTAAGTAACAACCCATTAACGTCCTACTCCTGGGCACAGGCCTCTTCACTCATGAGAGAGGGTTATAAGAGCATAATCCCATCACGCTGCTCCACTGCAAATTGGCAGGTTTAGTACACAAGTGCACCCTCTATTCCTTCACTCTCGTAGTCCGATGTGACGAGAATCCGACACTCACGGAGAGAGATCTGGCGCAGGACCGACGGCTTAACGTGCTCTCCGAGGAACGACAGTGGATCACACAGTCAACTTCTCAATTTCTGGCAAATATTAAGAAAATCATAATAGAAAACCTACTATTAATTTTTGAACAGATAATGCACCCGTGTGCTATGCCTGCCAATCCGCACTGGATCAGCGTGGTTGATCTATGCTCTAAAACCCTCTCCTATGAGTAAGGAGGCCTCTGCCCAGCAATGGTACTTTAATGGGCTGCTTCTTATTTATTATTGTCTAACTACAGCTGTGCTTTACTACAAAACATTAGAACCCGTTAGATAGCGTCTCCGTCGACAATCGAGTGACTAGATTTCACGTTGAATTAGTTTAGTTGTTTATAACCATCTTCGCATTTATTGCCTTTCTTAATGAAACTGGAGCATATTGTTTGGATGGTTTCCAAGTATAAAATGAACATAGATGGAAACAAAATTAGAGGTATAGAGAAGCCCATCCTGACTCTCTTATGGAGGTCTCTATCTCTTATAGAGGTTTTAGTTGCAAAAAGTGACGAGACATGCAATAACTATTTCTTAAAGAGGTTTTTAGCTTACCCTGCCGTCTCTTATCACAGTTTGTATATAGATTGTACGTGCATAATGAAGCATGATATTTATGTTGATGATGGAATTGAACCTGCTATTTTTTATTTACAAATGCTGTGTATACGTATTTTTAATGTTGCCTTTTTACATGATTGAAACAATATTATAACCAAAGAGAAAATTTTAATCCACGAAACAGTTCAGGCTAAAAGTTGCCTAAAAATATAGATGATTGAAGTTAATCATAAGATTTTTGGTTGAATACGTATGGAACCCTAATAAGGTGATTATTTTTTCAATTATAATATTTATGTTCTTGTAAATTTTTTATGTGTAGTTTGTATTTTAATTAACGGATATTAATGAAAAAAAATGGAAAATATGTTCTTATTTATTGTACAATATGTAAGATTACTTTCGTTATGGTTGTTACTAAGGTAGTTTTAATTTGTGTTTAATATGGTTGCAATATTTAGAATTTTTTACAATATAAGTCAATTGAAATAAAAAAAGCCTTTTATTTTTATAATTTTTTTTATGATTTCTTTTTATAAGGTTGTTTGTTACAGAATAATTTAGAATAGTTTATATTTTTGATATGCATTTTATATTCATATCATCAAAAGTGTATGTCAAATTTGCTAGAAAACATCAAGTTCAAAAAACGTAGACTAAACAGGATTTAAAATAAACATATTTTTGGGTGGCGAAACAATTTATTAATTCCTTATGTATGTACATTGGGTATTTCAGCATATAAAATAATCACACTGCTTCAGGACAAACTATTACACAAAAGCTAACTTAACATCTATAATTATATAATAATGTGCGATATACATTTGTATGATATAAAATGATGCTAGCGTGATAATGGCTCTATTTGACGTAAATACATATCAGGCTCTTTAAGATTATTTGCCTGTACACTCTTAAAAAGAACAGAAACGTTTAATGCACCAGAATATCTGATTGTAATATGTGAATTATCTCACAATGCACATAATTTCTCAAAAGAAAGTCTGGTCTTAATGTGTGAAGTGTTTCAAAGGTCTATCTTCAATATTTCAAGTATATAAATATGTCAACAATCTCAAAATTTACATACATATATAATCCAAACAGTGTGTCCATTGATTCAAAATTATTGCCTAGGCTTAATATTTCCAATGTCTAAAAGTTCTGCATTTCATTGAAATGTTCTGTTTCTCAAAGATATATAGAAAATATCTGAGATATCTCAGTTCATCTCGTTTCAAAATATCAATATCTCGAATGTTTAAAATGATTAGTTTCAATATGTGACATGTCTCACTCAAATTTTGCCTCAATTAAATTATAGTCTCATGACTTAATTTAATTGTTTATTGTCAACATAATCTGTTTCATAAATATGTGGGATCAACAAATAAAATATCTGAAATATAACATTTCAACTTTTTGAAAATAATAGCAACATCCAATGTCTGAAATGGTTAGTCGAGTGACTCAACTCACTATTCCATATTTGTTATTTCTGAAATTCACAATCAATTTAAAAGTCTTCATCATCATTATCTGCATGATCGAGGTGATTCTATCTCTCTCTATCCTCAGCTTCTTTTAGGGCTGTTGGTAGTACGAGTCCCATTAACCTCTTTATTTGGGCTGACAATCGGGTAGGTGAGCGACCTCTTGATCCTTTTCCTTCGACCCTTACTACCACAACCAGTTTCTCCAGATTATCAAGCTTTCTTCGGCCGATTTGACCAAAATAATGGAGTGCTCGTTGGTAGCATGTGGTGGATAAAATTGTTGTGATATGAAGCTGCGAGAATGGATCAATATATCATTTTACCTGTCCATTTAACCTCTTATCTTTTTTTGTCAGCTTCCCAAATGGACCATGATTCCGAGTAGTATAGATTGAGAATACCAAAGCACGCAGAAGTGTCATTTTGGTGACATTTCAGACTATTAAAAACAAATCAAATGGTATTCATAACATGTCAACTTATCTGATGTTAGTCTGGACTACAATAAAGAGTCAATCATTTTTATATATACTATGATTGTAGTATTATATAATACTATGAATAACACCGTATATATTACTTTACTGTATTTTGGACTAGATATTATGGGTGCATTAAACATTTCTACATAAACCTACAGAAACATTGCTCATTTTCAAACTGAGCTTACCTCACTTCGCAATTAACTATGGGTATCGATAGTGAAGCTTGGCAATATGCATTTTTTTAAAATATATTTGTTATATAAGGGATTTTATGTTATAATTAGGTATGTATATATTCCACACGTACGAGTTTTAATTTACTACAAAATTATTACGTAAAGTTGTTTTCTTTTATATCACTTCGCCAAAACTTCACTACTGTTTCCCCTATGCATTTCCTAACTTCCAGACTGTCCCATATTCATTTTCCTAGCTATTTTCATTCTACTTTTTATACTTGCCTGTACCATCTTATGTACTAACATTAATTTATATTATGACACACAAAGGGATAATACTAAAATAAATTGTGCCTTTACAAAAATAGGTCCAACACATCGAAAATTTTACATTCCAATTTACTGAAATACAACGCAATCCTATATCAGTCTTATGTCTATACAAAAATTATATAATTAAGAGGTAAGAATCGATGAAGGAATACAGATATTGAAACCGATTTACACAAAGTTTGTTATTCAAGTTTACTTATAACTACATAAAAAATAAACACACTTATTTTGATATACCACAGGGACTGATAATACTGACGAGTCAAAATTTTTTTAGGAACTTCAGAGATATGATATACATACTTATTGTTAAATTATCTATCTTCATTTCACTACAGTCCGCGTGCGAGTAGATATTCTTTAATTTTGCCCTCGATATATATATATATATATAATCTTGTTCGAATATTCATTCGGTAATGAAATAATTGTCATTTATACACTCATGATTCTTTATAACTTTTAGTGGATGACCTTAAAATGACGTCATACGTTAAAAATGACATTAAAATCTTACATAGGACAATATAAGTTTGACGTCACTTTGACGTAAGTGTTCACTAGATACTCTTGATGTTACATGCTTTTTTTCAAAATTTCAAAATAAATCATTCATTACACTTATTTTGCGAAAAGTTATAAAGCACACTTAAAAGATTTCTTTATGTCTAATGAGCCGAAAAAGTTGTTCGAGGTTTATGTAGGAATTTATTTATTTCTATATTAAATTTGGATTATTAAATTAACTGTTAATAGTCGGCAAGTCGTAGAGACAAATGACTTCGAATGCGGATTGTGGCTTATATTTTTTATAAATATCCATGAAAACTAGTGGATCTAGCATAAAGAATAGTTTATGACATTATTAACAAGATATTTAAAGCTGAATGAGGCTAAAATGAATGGCTAATTCTATACTTCTAATGAGACTTCAGCCTTTATGATTAATGACCTTCAATAAAATAGATACGTTGTAGAATTATACTCGTAACAAAAATAGTTTTAATAGCTTTGGCCTAATTTACAGTCCAAAAATCTAGGTTATTAAAATATATACTTAGCTACATATTATATCGTATCTCTGAATGTTCAATCTGCCGGCTCTCGGATACAAAGCCGATCTAACCTTCCATTATAATATATAAATAACAGGCACTGAAATTTTGAAACGTGATTGGATGTAAATATAGATACCCATATAAATTTTAATGTTAGACAATAAGATCAACGTAGAATATTAATTAATATTGGGTTTCGGTTATAATCAGAGACACAACAATACAGTGAAATTTGGATAAGTAGGTGTAAAAGGTTTTCACTTAACCATTTTGCCAAATAGGCAGGTTAAGTCGAAATGTATCCTTTTTATTGAGAGAGACTAAACAAACTTATCTATGTTTAATAAATACTCGTAATCTCATTTATTCGGATATTTTAATGCAAAAATGTCAGTAAAACTCGAGAATGGCTGGATTGATTTGGCTAATTTTAGTTTTGAATTATTTGTGAAAGTCCACGGAAGGTTTATGAGGTGAGTACATAGGAAATTGCTTGGACTAAAGTAAAAAGAGCGATATCGTTTTCCCTTAGGAACTACTCCACCTGTCAAACATTTGATATTCGTCCTGTCGTACAGAAATCAAATTAAATTGAAAGGAATACTTTTGTTATTTTTTAAATTTGATTTTGACATTGATAACCAACAATTTCTGATCGTAACTATAATAATATTTTACGGGTTTTGGCGGGAATCTGGGTTAAGTTTTACCATTGTTTTTAGCATTTATCATTCAGATTTCCATTTATTGATTCTGAGGTGTTTGAAGAGTCAGCTTGTTATCAATAAAAGAGGCTTGTATATACAAGGTCCACTTATCCATGTACCACTGTATTATAATTAATATTAAAGTTTATTATTTACACAAAATTTATATGGGTTTATCTGTAGAAAGATACGCCTTTAGAAAGGTGTATTGCCGTGAAACTACGGTATGGCAGCTAAATAATCGCAAGGTGCTACGAATGCCTCATGTACTCATTATTGAAATGTGATTTTGCTAATTTAATATTATATTCAAGTCGATATTTGCAATCTCTGTGCTTTTTATAAATACTAAGTGGAATCAATATTTTGTTATGGAAATTTTTTGCAAACAGAAAGATTTATTTTATTGATACAGTGCACTGTGTTCTCGAGTGCGCCATTATATAATGTCGGAACATAATATAAACGAATCAGATCTTGTACTTCATATACGGTTGAAGTACACGAGGCATTCTGTTGGAAATAAGCTTGTATAAAGCAGTTATTTAGTTCATTCCTCATTCTCTTCTGGGTTTTCTGCTGTGAGCAAATTGGTGTTGTCATCGGCTTGCAAGTCGGCGGTTAACTTCTAGAACAAAGGGTAGTATTAGTTCTTTTATTTATTGGCTTTCGGTTGGACCAATAAGGCACATTCTACTTTACCAATATTACGTAGTGTAACTAAAGAACGCAGCAGTTTCATAACAAATCTTGAGGATGATATTTAGGTAGATTTTATCACAATAGTGAATACATTCGTTAGAGCTCAAGTACCATCTACAAAAAAGCGACTTAAATATAACAATTATACGATGGTTAATTTACATCACGAAACAAATTGTAGTAAATTAAATTATAAAATATATTACGGACTGAAAAAATCTATAACTATAATATAAATAGGGCAGTGTGATACATTTGAATTTAATGAAATAGTTAATATAATTAATTTTCGTTTAAGCCACAACAAGTGATTCAAATACTGCGGCTAGACTTGTAATACCACTTATCGTAATAATTATTCTATTATATACAACTTATTTATTCGACAAAGATTAATAAAACAGAATAGACAGAAGAAAGAAATTAAATTAAAATATATTATTAAAAAAAACATTTTAACGAAGTAATTCGTATTAGAAAACGTTGTGTCTTTCTAAGGGACAGCCTATATATTAAAGTAATCTATACTCTATCTATCTATACCAAAAATGATTTTGTACTTGAAATTACTAGTTTGTGCTCAATTGTAAGTTTACTAAATATTGTTTATATTTTATTCGAAAACTATTCGGTAAATACTCAGTGTTCGAAGCGGAGGGGGCAGATTGTTCCAGCCTTTAGTAGCAAGATACTTAAAGCTGCCACGGAATGAAGCTGAGCTATGATTGGGAACGTTCAGCATATAAGCATGACATTTTGTGATATAAGCGACATTATCCTGGTGCGCCCAATGTAATCTGCTATACAAGTAAAGTGTAGTGATGGGAGTTATTGCTAATTTTCAATAACTGTAACTTTGAGGTTATTATAGGTTTAGACCTATAATAACGTGAAAGTTACAGTATAATAACAAAAAACTTGACAAAATATCAGTACTGATATTTTGTCGAGTTATTTGTTATTGAAAAGTTATTATTTATATCACAGATGGAGTATATAGAGATATCCAAAATATATGATAGACACTGACTATGAAGAAGATTGTATTAAGTTTATAGATCGGAATCTCAAAGTAAATATGAGGCTGAATGGTTTAAAAGCTTAGCTTTTACCATTAAAAGGACCTATAAAATAAAATAATAGTATACACCTATACATGTTAATAAAATTTTAGTGTTAATCTCGTATTAAATAATTACATTTAGTAAAAATTTCATTAAGATTGTTGCATGCATGTTGGCGTATGTAATCATAAATCACCGCATTATGGTGCGTACTGCCCATCTCTGTGATACTGCTTCTTTACAACTTGAAGTTAATAAAATACTCGCTTTAAAGTAAAATATTGACAATAACGTAATAAGACTCTTGTGATGATAAGTTATTTTCGTTACTTGTTATTTTATCAGTAAAGTAGCAAATAATGGATATGTTAGTTAGTTATCCCATGCTTAGTAGGGTGGTATTTTATATTTTATAACACCGAATAATAAAGTGACAAAATGAAGCTGTCGGCGATAGTCGATCTTCAAACATCTGTTTGTATTTTAAAAAGTCTAATACGGGAGCACTGTGGAATATTAGAACAGTATCTCGCACAGTAGAACTAGCAATTTTTGAGACTTATATATATATACAGATTCTTTGTAATTACCCCAATTTGAGCTGAAGCAGTAGAGCTTCTCTTGCGACGCCGCACTGCCAGCGCCAGTAACAGCACCAACGCGATAGAAGACAACGCTGCTACCAGCAGAGGTAGCAATAAATTGTCTCCGGGAGTGTAGCCCTAAACAAAAGCAAATATGCAATGAAATTTCAATTCATAACATACGTATATAAAATTACAGTAGGAAGAGATGTTATCTGTGTGATGATTCAAAGGCGATCCATCTGATCCTTTTAACCGATGAAACTAGTGGATTTAAGTCTCACCTAATTATTTTCAAAAGATTTTGATCGACGAAGTCTTTCTACCACTTGCGGAGACGAACGTTTAGCACGTATCTATTCCAATATTTAGTTTTCAAGCATAACCGTTGATAACATATCTACCATCGGTTCGAAAAGAACCTCAGCGGTTGCTCTTTTAAATATAGTTTTGTAGAATACGAGTAAAATGTGTAATATTTTGCTTCGATATGCAGCAGGAATCAAGTCCAAATATTTTTATCGGTAACAACATTATAACATGACTTTTGTTAACGGATGTTTTTTGACAGAATTTATAAAGTTATGTATCTGGAGTGCATCAGAACGAGGAACGAAAGACAATCGCTGATAAACCGCTATGGTTTAAATTGTTTTGATGTTAGCCTACTTCTGAGTAGTCCAACGTCAGAAATAGCTGTAGAATTTTATAATATGATAGTAGCGGGTTATCAGTCATTTATATTAAAGCTAAGTTAGGGTGGGTTTGACGTGTAATGTGGACAAAAGTCCTTAATATCCACCAGAATAAAAAAAATACTCAACCAGACAAATGACTTTTGAAGCTTCTTCACCCGAAGTGTGATGTACTGTGGGAATCTACCGCATTTCTAGATACTTGAAGATTATTTAAATCAAAGTTTTCCTAAAATGGCCTCAATTGTTTTGTCCATTTATCGTATACGCATTAAATTCGACCACGGAGTAAAGTTAAAAGCACCTCGTAGAACAGCCGAGGCCAATAACTCGCATCAGCTGTTTCACTTGCATCGTGATTGCAAAAAATTATTCTTCAGGTAATACTATTTTGTGTATATTTAGTTTTATGCTGGTTCCGCTGATTCAATTCGTCATAGTTTATTGAATGAATAAAGTTTTTATTCCAATTATTTCCCTCATGATGGATGAAAGATTCTGTATTCATTATTTATTAAAAGTCTCGCAGCTTATAATTTTATTAATATTAGTAATATGTACCTTTAACAACGATGCTCTAAAGCTTATCGTGAGTGGATCAGTCACGATTGAAATAAGATACGTATCTGCTAAAATGTGTACTATGTTAATGATGTTAATAATTTACGTATTATTTCGTAGTGTTCTTTATTTTTTACTTTATACATAATGTAAAGACTGGGCCTATGTATAATGAATGTCCCAATGATGTTTTATTTATCAATAGTAAATAGGAAGTGTTTAATGTAAAATTCATTTAGTGCTCAATCGAATGACAATGTTTAGTGATTAATTCTTGATAGAGTTAGAATAAAAACATGCTGTTGTAAGTATTAATTAACAAATATCGCTGCTCTGGAAAAATAGTGACACAATTGAAAAAAAAATCAATTATACAGGAGAGCCGTTTGAAACGTTTAAATCAATATAATAGCCTTAAATCTATGTAAACGAATTCGCGGGCTTATATTATCTACTACAATTAATTTGTAGAGGAATGGGCTACAACAGCATTATGTAAAATTTTATTTCCTGTAAACTCTCTCTCTAAAAAATTATAAGATATAAGCTGTTGGCGTTATTAAATTCTAATAAACATTACGTACAGATCTCCGCGTAGTCTAGTTACCTCTTTCATAATTTGTACTACCTTAGGAATTGGTTATCGATGACGCAATAAGTGCTCACGTAAATAAAAACATTACATAATTAAGCTATTCGTAATCGTGCTTACCGTCCATTGGAAATAAGACGAAGTATCGACAAACGGCCATCGAGCACCGTACCAACCGTTGTCTGTTGTTTTTGATACTGTTACTTCGTCTGAATCAATTCCCGGTAGTGCAGGATCCGGCTTTAGTGGAGGCAAAGAGAAAACTTCATCGACCTCCAGAGATTCTTTAAACTCATCATCGTCATCCACAGACAAGATGGTGTCTTTCAAATCTTGTAATTTTGAATGTTCACTTGTTTCTGTCACTTCTGTAGTCATTGGAGTTTGTGTAGTAGTAGATTTTGTGGTTATCAAAACATCTTCAAAACGTTTTGGGATCGAAGTAACTGTTGTTACTGATGGATTAAGAGCACGGGAGTAGTATCTAAAAACGTTTCGGAATGTGACCGATTCTGGTGTCACCGTAGCCATGATAATTGTGTCCTTTTCCCATGGTTTTATTGACATGGACATGTAGTGATCTAATAATCGGACACTTCCAGATGGTGTTCCGACAAGAGGTATTTCGTTGTTTTCCGTCGGAATTGGCCGTACGGGTGTTGAAGGCACGGCGTACTTCCATGACCGAAGTGCTGGCATAATCCATCGAGGATTTTCTCCTTTTTCATTTTTTACGATTTGAAATGGATTGACATAGAGACGAACAGCAGCAGCAGTAGTAGTAGTAGTCGCAGCAGTAGTAGTAGTAGGAGCAGCAGTAGTAGTAGTAGTAGTGGTAGTTACAGGCGTTACAATCGTTTCTTCATAGGGTTTTAACGTTGAGGATGGTTCAGGGCAAATTTTCAATTCCTTTTTTCGCGATTTTGTTAATTCCTGTCCTACTGAAACGACTGGTGTCGCTGTTATAACTTCGTGTTGATTGTGTTGAATCCTGCGCGCATATAAAGCGCTATAAATGGGAATTGATGCAAATACAATTGAGCCTATAACGCCGATAACTATAAATAAAACGAATTTTAATGTAAACTTTCTGTTTGCACGTCTCACATGGATGGAAGGGCTATAATCACGCCCTTTGCCTTTCAATCCACTGTTACTTAAGATTTCTTCCGTTTGCGGCAGTATAGTATACTGAAGACTGTTCTCGCCGTGTCTTACCGTCTTATACATGATAGTAGCTTAAGGTACCAAAAGAAACACTACGTAAAATATTGGTTTTAGAAGTCTTATCACATGCTCGTATTTTTTCACTAGTATAAGATAACACTGTTGTAAATATACCCGGGTGACGCGATTTATAAATGTTGTGCCCAGTTTGTGCGAATCATCGGGTCTGTTCCTGCTTTATGCAGCGTTGATAGTTTTCTGTTCAGTTTAAGTGCTAAGCGCATGCGCGACAACATTGAGCGGCTGCGCGCTTCCCTACTGTCTTTCCGGCAGCTCAATGGCCCTGGTTTTGAGGTTATGACTTGGATGCCGGCTTCAAAATTCTATATCATACTTATGACAATAACAATAATATAACAGGCAAATTGTAACTTTAACTACTTGGTGTTATAGCAGCTTCTCCAGTTAGTTCAGAGTAACACATTTCACGCTACAAAACTTAAAATGTTGCTATAAATGACTTTTATTACTATTAATAACTTAGGTATACGAATAGATTTGTGATTAGCATGATATTTTTGCATTATCATAAACTTCTGATCCAGTTACAATCCATTTGAAATGCCTGCGTCATTTGGCAATTTGTTTATGTTCGTTTCCTTATTGTGAATTTGAAAACTAAATGATTATAAATTTTAGATCAGTAATTTAAGAAACTGTGTTCTGCCAGGATCTAAGCTTTCCAATTGAAGGCGGGAGATATAATCTCATTAAAATGTAAAAAATATATGTCAAACCTCTTTTCCAAAATGTAACATTTTTTTTTATCGCTGGGAAATGCTGTTAGACGTAAACCCCGACCCGTGGGTCAGGAGTGTGGTACTCGGCTAGGAAGAAGGCCTCGCAATACTCACTAAAACCCAGAGGAACCCTCTACATCCATGAGTGAGGCTCCAAGAGAGAGAGGTCACCGCTGATCAGCGCCACCAGGAGATGACGCTCAGATTCCCAGCCTGCACAATTTACCACAGTGTGATGCACTGAGTCGATAGCTGCACCACACCGATGGCAAGCGGATGACTCATCCCGGCCAATGCTGTACAATAACTTTCTGAAGCATCTATGCCCCGTCAGAACCTGAAACAATCTGTAGGAGAGCGATACGTGCTCTCTGGAAAGTCATTGTTCCAGATGAGGACGGATTGCCTCCACAGTGGTCAAGCCCGCTACTAGGGACCCAAGGCTGTTCTCCCATTTTTGGACCCGAGCCCGGTAGGGCGGGGCTATAGTCTTCTTCCAAAATGTACCTGAATTTTGGAATGGACGTCGAATTTATTTTTGTATGGGTCATTTATTCTCATACTAAAATAAAAGTAATGTTACTATAATAAACCAAGACATTTCTCCGAGATGTCCCTAGATAATCTTAATTAATGAACAGATTAAGAAAACTGGGAAAAGGTTATTTAGGAGGTTTTCTAAGACTTCGTAATAACTCCTGTGAAACATACCTATTCGTTTTTACGAGGACCAATGCACCTAAAATTTGACACACTAGTTAGTGTCTTTTTATTTTTAACTAACCTAAGATATTAATAATATACACTTTAATATTAGTAATCCTCCTAACCTAATTTCGATCTGAGCAGGGCCGGATTTAGAGGCCTGAAAGCCGCGGAGCGCAAAAGGCAAGTTGACAAATTATTTTCGAAATAAAATTTACTATTTTAATTATACAATTTATTGTGAAACCAATTATTAAATTTTTTTTATGATAATAAAAGAAAATTAAGGACAAGAATTATCTAAAAAGATCGAGAAAAGGATAAGAAAGCTTGTAAAATTTGTAGAATATACCATAAATTTCTCATGTGTATTTCTCGTGCCGCCATTGTGTGATGACATACACATCCCGTGGTTTGACTGCAATGTACCTTAAGGCCACGTAAGCTACATTCTTCTCGGGGTTGTCTACAACAGAACGGTGCGGGCTCCCACTCTCACCGCTGGCTAACCCTCTTGGTGATGCGTTGAACGAGTGCTATGCAGCCATGCTGCCTCTGCGTCTTCGAGGGATCGGCCCTCACTCGCGCTCGCTCGGCGGCCTCTTTTTTAACGTATGCCCCTCTGAATCCGGCCCTGGGCCACAATCACTAAGGCTAATCTTATACATAAATTAGCAAAGTACGAGATTTTAAGAGATATTATAATACACAAGTTTATTTGCAACAATAGTAGGTTTCAGATCTTTCATAGTCCAATGGGATGACAAGTTTTAAACTTAGCAGGATGTCTATTAATGCTAAGTGTCAATGTTCAGCTCATCCGATGACCACCGTTAAAAATATTGAACGAAATGAAAGAAGAGCATTTTATTTCATTTAGATAGGCGTTGAGTATATTTTAGCAAAGGAACTAAAATCTTTTTCGCTCGGTCCCCTATTTCGTAGGTTACTTTTTATGGCTTCTCATTTGGAGTGATTCAGGTTTCTCGCAATTCACTGGCAGGTTTTCTGTCGCCCTTATTTCGGTGTATGTAGTTATCTTCGAAGATAATAAAATATATTACAGAGGTGAATCATTTTTTTGAATCACGAATGGCATGATTTTTGAGAATAAGAATAGAAATAATTATAAAATAATTGTTAAGAACGTTCTTTGGTATTGCTATTTTGTTGCACTTTGGTGAGGTATTATTAAAGTGAAACTTCTTTAGGCGCATGACAGTAAATTTTTTACGGATGAAACGCGTGATTGGCGTTACGAAGATTTGCATTTGTCATTTCAGATTTCAATAAATTATTTGTATTAAGTTTCGATTAAATTCCTAACATATTTTCCTTTTTCCCTCTAAGTCTTGGAAATCTAAACTTTTACATTTGTACAAATATAAACAAGACTTAATAATTAGTTTGCCAAAGAAGTTTCACTTCTGACATCTGTAGTTTGTACGCACGCACTTTTAAGTTTTTTTACACTTAACAATTTTTGTATTAATATACGTAATTCGGTCCGTGTGTATGTGATTGATCGGTTAGACTGATTTTGGCGCGTTTATGAAATTGTTGTTGGGGAAATTCAGGAATATATAGATTGACAATATTACCTACGAGCCTTTATATATTCTGAACAAGCAGACGCTAAAACTTTGTTAAATTATCCTTTATGGTGTCAATATTGTATAAACATTGCCATACAATAATTAAAAGCTGTTATTATATACATTTAATTTTTTGTAATTATAAACATTCGTTTTAATTTTTTTACTACAAATATAAACTAATAAGTACACCAACTGAACTTAATTGAACATATTTGAATTGCCCTTGTTGCCAATCAATTATTAAATTACTTATGTAAGTATCTGATTTCAATTAATTTACAAGTTTTCAAACCTAATCAATGGCATGATCTTAATAAGTTTTACGTAATGTTAAAACTAAAATTGTAAAAGAGCAATAATGTTTTCTTTTCGTATAGTATTTATATACCAAGTTTGTTGTGGATTCTCTTTTGAATATGAAGCTGAGAAATCCATGTAGCGGTTAAGTCGTCCTTTAATTTTATCATAATATTATCAGTTGTACAATAAAATAATGTGACAAATTGACAATGACTTTGCGATACCGAAATTCTAGTATGAATGAAGAATTTTTCAATAAGAATCAAGAAAAGAAAATCAAGAAATACAAAAAATATACACGAATTTGTAGTTAAGAAATCATTTCACGAAATGAGCATACACATTTTTAAAAAGATGCCTTAATCAGTTGTGGATGGAAAGGCATATTATGTAAAAGATTATTTAAAGTAATAAAAGTCCAAACGGACTTGATTACAGTTCCAGACGGAAGCAAAATATTACACATTGTCACATACAAAAACGAATCTCAAAGAGTGACTACAGAGTTTCTTGCCGGTTTTTCAGTGGAATTAGTTATCCGACATGTTGGTAAATCTGTACCAACGAACAGACTACACACGATCCAAAAGAGGTTTTTGATCATACTTAAATAAAGAACATTACGATCTTATTTGTCATTTTTTTTATTATTTTAGATTAATCACAGAATGTCACTTGTACATACACGTGCAAAACAATGGGTATTACTTAAAATTAAGTGGCATTCCAAAAACATGATCGTAAACTTGCACTTAATATTTGGGAAACTACTTAATATATTAAAATAAAGAAAAAATGAAAACTATAAACTAAAAAAAAAAGAAATATGCTCAATAGAATATAGTTCCTTTTTTGATATGTTACCAAAAAAAGTAAGACTGTCACCAAAGATGTCTAGATTAGAGGAGATGATGGAATATTTATTATAAAGTTGTGAAATATAATAAATAGGAACGTGTGTTTTCCTTACTCAACAAAAAGGTACACAAAATACATCTAAAATTATGCTGCTCCTATTTCTCCTATTATATTGATGTTATCTAAAAGAGTAGTATCAATGTGGTTGTAAATAATTTTGTAAAGAATTAACATGCTTGATATTTCCCGCTTGATAAAAATGGTATATTAAAAAGTTTGAGGCGCAACAAATAATTGGGTAATTTTAAATGAAACTTATAGGTTAGAGATCTTAAAAACCTATTTTGAATTCTCTCGATATTTTGATTTAATTTAAACATAGTAGACGGATAAGGCATTAGGAATCAGAGTCCCGCGGCTCTAGTATTTCTAAGCATTGTTAAAAAAAACTTCGAGCAGCATATTAACGAGTTTTTGCGTCCGGTCAAACTGCAAACACACCATACGAATACTAATTCACTCGACCTTGAACAGAATCACGTTTCCTTTCGAAATGGGATCGTGAATGCGATATTTTTAGAATAAAAGTAAAAAGAGCGGAGCGAAACAAAATAAAAGGGTTGGGCGAACGAATCGTCCCACTTTTTGTTGGCCGACCATCTTTTCCTACTTTGATCAAGCGACGGGTTAGATAAAGGGGCTTGTTTGTTCCGCATCCTTACAATGTTCCTCAGGTTGAACCGAAAAAGGAATAAAAAGATTCATTAGATATGGATGATAGTTCAAGAGTGAGGTTATTTTTGTAAACTAGTCAATGATAAGGTTTTAATTTATCTTTATAAAAAAGAAACTGAGAAGACTTGATATTTGACGTGACGTTTTTTACTATTCTCCTTTTGGATGAAGAAAAACATCGTGAGGAAACCTGCGAATTCCCAGGAGTAATTCTGGTGTTCCTATGAGCGATGTGGCTTGCGTCTAACAGCGAGACATTAATAGTCCGTATACAATAAACGACGCTGGCGCAGTGGTGCGAATACTCGCTTTGCTAGCAGAGGTTCCGGCTTCGATCGCCGCTTGGGTAAATTAAAGAATTTCATTTTCAAATTTGTCTAAGTCCGGACCGGTGGGAGGCTTCGGACATGACTAGTTACCAGCCTTCCAGCAAAAACATATCGCTAAGCAAAAAAAATTGTGTTCCAGTACGATGCCGCGTAGAAACCATAAGAAGTAAATTCCACTTTCCTATAGGTGTGATCTCAGTCAAGCACTAATCTGTAGTAAAAAAATTAAAAGTCCGTGCGTACAAAGTACACATGTCAGAACTGAAACTTCTTTGGTAAACCAATTTTTAAGTGTTGTTTATATTTTACAAATGTAAAACTTTACATTTCCGAGACTTAGAGGAAGGGGAAAAAAGGTATGTTAAAAATTTCATAAATTTAATTGATCATTAAATTATTAAAAGTGTCGAAAATGAATACAAACAATTTATTGAAATCTGAAATGACGAATCTTGTGGTTCTCGATCTTGTGGTATTATTTTGAAACCAGTCTTTTATGTGTCTACGTCAAGAGATGGATCTGTATGAAAAATTTCAATTCAATCGGAAGAGAATCGTTTTGGAAATGTCATGATGTGATGATAAGAGGCATAAATTTTATGTTTTCGTGTGTTTTTCATATATCATAGATCATGAAAATCAGCTCAGCCGCTTAAAGGTGTAACTAACACGACTTTGTTTTATATTGTATATATAAATTTATTAACACAGCAACTCAAGTTATACAACGTAAAACGTTTTTCGTCATAGAAATCAATATTACAAAGTGTTTTTGTAAAGGTTTTTTTGCAGACAGATTTAAATATCTAATTTTAATTTAAATATCAATCACTTCTATTGGAAATAATTCATATTTTTTCTACAATTTGAAGTGATAATAGTAACAAAAAAGTTGTTAAAAAGGATTGGTATTTTAAACACAATTAAATATTTGACCTTCTTAAGTTTACATCGATTACCCAGACATTTGAAACCAAAACACCGTGCCTCAGGTTCTAAATCGAACTCAGCATTAGAAATAAATTACGAGATATGCTGTAATAAATCAAACAACACTTTACTTAAAGTAAGTTTTTAAAACTTTTATATATAGTATATTACATCCTATTTACGGTTGATAATAATAATAATTTTTATTTCAATCACAGGGATAATATGTGTTAGTAACAATAATCTTAACCTAATATTAGTACACTAATCTACTTAAAAATAATTTGTTAAATGGTAGTGTAGAAACAGTCTACACCCGCCCCAGTGAATATATCTGATGTGCTGCAGGAGCGAGGCAGCCCCATCAGAATCCTGTAAGCATAGTATACTGTACACGCAGAGCATTATACTCTTTCCGAGTGTGATCAATCCACAGACTGCTCGTGTAAAAAGATGTACAATAAGCTCTGAAAAGAGTCACTTTAACCTGAAATGTACAACAAGCGAAACTGCGGGCGATCATGTTTGCTCTAACAGACAATGCCCTGCGCTCTCTCTCTACGTCTGCATCGTCTTTCAGATCAGACGATACAACATGGCTCAGGTACTTAAATCGAAACACTCTGTTAAGTAGAGTACCGTAAAGTTTAACAGGTGGTATGGTCCCGGGCAATGCGTTTCCTTTGACCAGAAAGACCATGCATTCGCTTTTTTGACGTTGTCTATCAATCCATGATTATACTCGTATGCATGTTTTATTTCGATAAGCTACTGACAGAGGCACTCAGCAGCACCATGTCATCAGAATAACTAATATTATTGAGGCACACGCCGTCAATGTGACATCCGACACGACTGCCGCTTAGTCCCTCTATCAATGCACATTGAAGATTAGATATATTTTAAGATTCTGGGAAGTTCTTCAGGATAACCAGTGTATTTCAATTTCCGCCACAAAATATCGTAATTAACCAGGTCAAATGCCTTGGAAAGGTCTAAAAAACATACGAATACAGGCGTTTGTCTCTGAGTAATACTTGCCAGTTTGCTTTAAGCATAGTACAGCAGTATTACGATATAAAAGAACGACTTATAAATGTAAAATAAGAGATCATAGCGACCTATGTTGAAAAGACCTCACAACAAAAAAACTATTTATTATGACTTACAATATATATATAGTTCTATTCAAATTTAGGAAGTTGTGTTTTCTAGTTTTTCATTTGTCAGGGGGTACACATCTTTGTCTATTTGTCCCATAGTCATAATATGGTACACGGGTATGCGATCCCGGCTCCCCGAGCTATTACTGAATCTTCTCAGTCTTCCGAGTCAGTAATATCCTACTACCTTATATTTTCCTTTCTCTTCCTTACAAAGTTCCTATCTTTTTGACCCGTTCCCCCCTTTTATTCCATTTTCCTACCCACTTCCTGCCAGTCCAAGGTGTACCGTGCCGAGGGACTCATGGCTAGGGGCATTTGCCTAGTCGCAAGCGGTGGCCCTGGGACCGGGCGAACCCAGAAATAGGCTAGCCTTATTCTGGCATGCGGGGCTCTGCCAGAATGGACCTATGTTCCCTTGCTACTCGTGGGAACGCAATGGTGATATTATTACATTCCAAAAATGGCGGCGATGAGATTCGCAATCCATCACGTCACGTTCCTAATGGGGGCGAAAAGCGGGCTACCGAGAGCCGCTTTGCTACTTTGAATGTAAGAGGAGGAATGAATGAAAAGATTGATGAAGTATGCCAGATGATGCATGATAGGTGCATAGATGTACTCTGCGTGAATGAGACAAAGAGGAAAGGATGTGATACCACGAAACATAGCCCTTACACAGCTTACTGGTCTGGTGTAAGCAGTG
>JACTOM010000933.1:7221594-7302151 GCA_015832385.1 Elymnias hypermnestra
GGAAGACCGAGGCGAACGTTCCTGGACCAAATCCAGGACATTTTAAATAACGGCCAGGTCAAGAGTACTCTAAACCGACGAACTTGTATGAAAGATTTAATGAGATTGAAAGAAGCGAAGGAGATATGCAAGGATCGTGGCAAGTGGAAGGATGTTGTCTCTGCCTACCCCTATGGGAATGAGGCGTGATGCTATGTATGTATGTATGTATGTGTTTTCTAGTTCGTCTAGATCTGTGGTGGTGAAAGGTTTTCGGCGTGGTTTAATACCATTTTGACAATTTTGAAGAAAGTGTTTCAGCTTGATACTTCGTAGAAGCCATTAAGAGGAAATCTTACCAAGCTACTCCCTTAGACTGTGTCGTAACTTGTCAACAGTTGAGATCATAATCAACTACACTTATTAGTAATAACAAAGTACTCTTCAAAATATCGTAACTTATATTTCTATATTTGGATAGTTCAGTAACATTACTTATAATCTTCTTTCCATCCTTACCGGATTTTAGGGCAACTTCTCAACTATTAAGCCCATCCATGGGTTTTACTCTCCAACTTTGCTTCAACGCACTCCCAGACTCTTTGTTACGCTGAAAAAACCATCACCAAGAGCTAAGGGTACAACAAAATGCAACACACAACATAAGGCTAACAAAAAAGAAAACTGTGGTGAAATTATAGTTAGAGAGATGTAAACAACGAGAAAAAGATTTCTTTTAGTAATGTTAATAGGCATAAAGGGCGTGCGTACGTTGAGTAGGGTTCCATTTAGTACAATGACATGTACAAAGGTGCTATTTTAGTGAACTTCTGGAACTCAGCCAACGCTGTGGGGCATCGCGTAAATAAACGCTCTCGACGAATATTCGTTTAGAGCGGAGTATCATTGATGTACAGTTCATAAATGTAGCCTTTACTATAAAACATATTATTGCGTAACAAATAATGCATAAGATAATATTAATTTCTATTCCTTATGTTTAAGCTCATTATATTAGAGAAACCTTTTACGTAAGCGTTCAATAAACGGCTCTTTCATTACACATTTACTACGCGTAAAAAAAGTTTCGGTAAGTTAATCCACAAGGTTATTTGGATTAAATTTCTATCATAAGGAAATAATTTAGATTGATTTTCAAGTTAGTTTTTGCATTTTGAATCGACAAATTCACATTATAATGATAAATTCGATTCGCTATGAGAGGCCTTCGGTTTTAAGAAATTGTGTTACGATTTAAAGAACTAAAAAGTAACTTACTTACCTTATATTTTAAAACTTACACAACGCAAGACGAAATCTGTAAGCAGCATTTATAAGTCGATTGAAGATAACTTTAGTATCCTAAACATGATATATTAGATGTGTGAATATTCGTATTAAGTGATTATAACAGGTAAGTTTAAAGTTAGATAATAAAACACTGTCGAAATTGGTTCAATCTGGACGTAATTTACAACCCAGGTAATTATGGCAAGGTTTTATAACACCTGCCTTCCTTTAGATTATTAGAACGTTTCCTTCTGTAACAAAGTCTGCTTTATTGATGTAGAGGTGAGCTTGTTTGAGTGCAGATTATGAGTTCCTGGCTTTACATCACAAATTGGGTCAATTCAAAGATCATATTGGATATTCTGTTAAGAAACAGTGTTTGGCCGAACATAGGAAGTTGGCAGTGTGCTCCACTCCAGTCGGTCCTGTGTCTGATTTTTCTCCAGTCGTGTTACAGTTGCATAGGATTACGCGCATTGTAGCATCCGATATCAACATTTGGATATCATTAAAACTAAAACTGTTTTTAATAACAGGTAACATTCTAATTAAAACCTGCTTTACTTAGCGACGAAAATTAATTATTGTAGTACATTAGATTTGTGCATGTACGTAGCGCACTTCTTCGTTTAATAGGTTTAATGACATGGAAAAAGACGATATTGGAATTTAGCCAAATGAACAAACAGCCGGGTAAACATACAGTTGTGGCTGACGTGAGTTTCAAGATGTAGTGAAATATTTGGTATAAATAATAACAATCAACTATCAACCAACTCGCAGCTTATTAGTAAATGCTAAGACATCTCTCTGTTTTGGAAGAATAATGACACAATTGAATATAACTAATCTACATTGTGTAGTGCAACAGCGTCATTTATGCCGACTTGAATTTGAGGTTTGACATCAGGAAATGGACTATGATCTTCCTTTTCCTTAAAGCTGAGAAATGTTTTTGCGCACCTTGGTCACGAAGCAGGCAATGTAGTACTCGCCGGCATGGCCAGAATACCCACTAAAACCCAGCGACACCCTCCTCACCCTAAATTGGGAGTGCCAGAGGCTCCCTTGTAAATTCGCCCTGATACTCCTGGATGAAACCGACTAAGGATGTTCAAACAGGAGACAAGAGGCGTTCGAAAAGACGCCGATCGAGATCTTGCCGCCCAGCCTCCTCCTAAGAAGGGAAGCGGCATCTGTTGCAGCGTCCCGTTCTAGCTTCATTGCATCCTTCAACGAGATGATGGTCTCGCAGAAAGATGCAACTACAGATCATCCTATCTTACTGTCAAGCTTGGCGCCTACTATAGTTAGTAGTTAGAGATTCGCTCCGACCAGAGACGCCAGAAGATGTCGCTTTGGATTCCAAGCCGGATATTCTGCCCGCCGTATCGACAGGCGCACCGCACTGATAGCAGATAGGAGACTCTTCACGAGGTGCTATCTCATGCAAGTATTTACCAAAACATCCATATCCGGTCAGTTCCTGCACCAGACTAAAGGAAAGCAATCCGTGCCGCATAACTAGCCATTGTTCGAGGCGAGAACGAATCGCTTCCACCGTTACCACTAGGAGAGTCGAGATCCTATTTCCAGACTTGGATCAAGACCCTGTCGGCAAGGGCCTTGACTCTTCGGACGTCGTCAATTTCAAGACGGTCACCACCAGACCTTATGGCAACCCTACATTAGTAAGTTGCCGCCAGGACTTCCGCCTGTAATTCTCACGGGGTATCGCCCACCAAGAGCCCACCATTCGGGGTCTTCCTGTGTCTTTAACAAAAATTTTGGGTTGTATTAATTTTCATCCAAAGAAAATCTTTAGATTGAATGATTTTAATTAGAATGCATTAATCATATGACGAATCTGCTTAAAATAAACCTGATTATTGGCATGAAACATCAAAATACACTCAGTAGAATTATCAACAATATTAGGATTCAAAATAGCTTCAGTTTAAGAATAATACAACACAAGTGGGATGTAATTTTAAACACTTGTATATATGGAAGGCTCTCTATGCTTTTAACTTTAACTCCTCTATATCGTAATGTCACAACCATTATTTTTAATTTAATGTTTTGCATTTAAATTGCTGTTTTGTTGCTTCTTCATTTCCTGCAATGATTACATTAACATAAATTTCATAAGTTGGCGTATCGTTTCAAAATCAATGACTAGCTCTTATAGCCGATTGTAAAATCCGATGAAATCTTTAACTGTCGTCGCGTGAAGAAACGTGCGTATCAAATACGAAGCAATATCGTTGAAAATTGAAACAAATGACGTTAAAGGAAGAAATGCGCCTTACTTCGAAACTACTCAAGGTCGTATCATTAGTTGCAGTTTTTTTCTAGTTGATTGTGTTCAGCGATTAAAATGAAAATCGATTTGTTGATGAATTGAAATCACAAAGAAATTCTCAGAATCACCAAAGTAAAAGTACGATTTTACGAGATTAACATTACGTAAAGTGGTTGTGTAATACTATGATATTTTTATCGATAAATAAATCGTTAATCCGTGTATGGGATTTGGAATTTCTTTAAATAAAAAATAAAAAAATTATGCAACGATTATATTTTATAACATAATTAGCAATGTCCTGTGGTTTCACCTGCGTATATACCGAATTCGTGGCAGTGGAAAGTCTAGTAAGTTGGATTAAAGATTTGTTTTCGTGAAGATAAAAGTTTTATTTCACTTAGTTGTTAATAACTTCTTTTCAGATTATTGGATACCCACTAAAATTCATATCTATTCTATATCTCGATGAAATAAAAAGTCCGACATTAGTAAATTGAAAAATACTCTACAAGTATTGAGAAATTTTTGATTTCAAGGAGGTTGAAAGAATTTTTTGCTTGTTTATTATAAATTGTTAAAAATAAAAACAAAAAATTCAATATACAAAATTTTCTATAATATTAGAGAACATATAAACATACAAAAACACAAACGTTACCTTTTTATCATATTAGTTTAGACTAGCTATTCCTCGCGATGTCACGCGTGATTTCAGGATTTGGTGGACTTAGAGAAACGAAATAAGTCACTTAGCTAAATTTCAAGTAAGTAGCTCAGAAAAATAAAAACTCAAACTAAATAATTATTTTCTCAAACCATTCTATAGTCGCCAAATGAGTCCAAGACAAGCGAAGCAGCTACTTAAATAAGCGCCTTTTTATTGTGTATAAATCAATAAAAGACGCACAAAGTTTTGATAAAAATAAATTTTATTAATATTAAATCTGACCCTCCAAAAAACAAAGGAGATAATAAATTAAGTTTCTATTGACACCTCTACTTAAAGTTCAGACTTACACAGTATAATTTGCGTCAATGCTTTAACAAATGGTGATTTTTATTTATAAAAAATGTAGCACTTAGTTAACGATGTGTATTTTTTATGATATTCCAATTAGATCGCGTGTGAATCTCGTGTTAAGCTACCAGCATCACAAAAAACGAACGATTGGTTATCTATTGAATACATATTTCCTTATTTAGCTTTGTGAATATTTAATTTATATTCAACCTACACGCTATACTTTTATTAATAATATTATTAAAACACCTAAAAAACTCTTGATAAACATAATATTCATTCGTTGGTCATATAAATATGATAATATATCATTTGGTATGTTCAATAATTATGTGCATAATTTAAGAAAACATCGAATCTATCGGGAAGTTATTGGATAGGATAAATTAAAGCACTCCTATATTCTTATTTATTTATTTATAAAACACACAAAATGTTTTACAATTGTTTATTAATTAATTTTTTATTTACCCAATTTGTTTTTATAATTTTAATGTGCCTTATTATTCGATATTTGACTAAAAATCTCCTTTGCCATTTCGTGCTCATAATTTTCTTATTAAATTACTAATTATTTTAGAAAATAATGTTATCTATTAAACGAGGGCCGAAAACAATTTACATGAAAGTCAGTACTTTCATGTAAATTGTTTTGGTATTTATATTATTTAGTGATTATTCCAACTCACATTCTAAATAATAACTACATGTTACTGGTGATATTTTTATTTTTAACAATACAACTCGGTTGGGCAGCGTTCGGGAAACTACGCCAGATATCCCTCAGTGTCTGAAGAAGAAGCTCTTCGAACAGTGCATGTTGCCAGTGATGACCTACGGCTCCGAAACGTGGTCGCTGACTATGGGCCTTATTCGAAAGTTCAAAGTCTCTCAGCGTGCAATGGAGAGGGCTTTGCTCGAAGTTTCTCTACGCGATCAAATCAGAAATGAGGAAATCCGTAGCTGGACCAAAGTCACCGACATAGCCATACGAATCGCGAACCTGAAGTGGCAATGGGGTACATAGTCCGACGGACCGATGGACGTTGGGGCCCGAAGGTGCTATTGCGGCGCAAGATTGGACCTTGTGGACATCATTACGTGAGACCTATGTCCAGCAGTGGACGTCCATCGGTTGAAAGGCGACGACGACGGCGACGACTGGTGATATTATAGAAACATTAAAAAATCGGTTATTTACTGGTTCTAGTGGTATATCTAAACTATTTTTGAATCTAACTAAAGACGCACGAAGAATTACAATATGTTAAAATCAGTCCAGTAGTTTAGCAAATGTTCAGTCACATTTATACATAGGAATATTTAACATTCTAAATAGCAAAAAATATACTGGTATGTATTTCTTATATGTACGTTTGTTCCTAATCTAACTAGAATAATAAAGTCCAATAAACTACCTTGAATACAGATCTAGTAAAGTTATTTGTATACAATCAATCATGATGTAATGATAAAAATATGCGGGTACGTAAGGGTCGACCCCAGATAGCTATTTCATTAGATATGATAACGAAATAAACATACATGAATAAAAAGTTATGCCAGTTAGTATTTATACGAACATATGATTAAATTCATATGAACACATATAATCTAAGAAAAATTAAATTAATTTCTTCTTAAATTTAGTAAATACAATGGATAGAAAGCTTTAAACCTTTTACATGAGCTTTCAGATACACCAATGACTAATTCAATCAAAAGAAATTCGTCTGTTCATATTTATGGTCAAAACTAAAATATTTCGCATGGGTCAATAATAAAGGATAATTCATATATAAAAAGTTTTTGTTAAGTTTGAACATGTTTTACAAATTAAATTTATGTAAATGTAGAACAGGAAGTATGTCCTTAAATATACTTATGCTGATTTTGTTCAAATTAATTACTCTAGTAACTAGTTTTTCTTGGGAATATAAATTTAAATCGGTTATAGTCGTACTATAAATGTGTAATTAATTAAACAAAACAAGTCATATAAGAAATGTTGGCAATGTTTACTTAAAACTCTATTAACATAAAGCTTCATTCACTATACTGTTAAAAATGTATTTCAACTTGAGGAGATGAATAAAAAATATTACATTATCTATTGAAATTTCGAACAGTATAATATGTATATAGGAAAGTGTAAACTAATATGTAGTACGAATTTTAAAGTGAAGTTTTCGTTATGAATTTATCTTTGAAATTAAGGTAACATAACTAGAAATCATTATACGTGCTAATTATACTTATAAAAATACACCACAACAATACAGCACTTATGTCTACATAATTTAAAGATATATTTTAAAAACATATTAATAAACTGTTATAAGTAAAATTGTATAATGGAGGGATATGTCGATGGTAGAAACACTTCAATTTAAATCCAATTTCTTAGTTCGAAAACCTCTAAATGGACAGAGTTTAAAAGTTATCGTTATATATACCTAAAAACGAACATTTTACGAACGAAACGCTTAATTAGCGTCACGAAGATGTACACCGTTTTTTATGTCAATTAGTCTTAAGGTTAGGTAGTTATAATATTTACAAACGTGTGGCATTTTAATTTACCACTCGTCATTTAGTAATTTAATATACTATTTTCCATACAATACAAGTAAAAATATTTCATATACTATCTTTTCTAAATTTTAAATTCTATAACAAAATTTTATTAATATTTTCTAATATTGACATTTACAATTAGTCATTTGAGATTTCCAAAAATTATTTGTATTAATTTTCGACATTTGTAATATTTTAATGACAATTAAATTCTATTTTCTATTCTTTAAGTCTCAGAAATCGAAAGTTTTAGATTTAAATATAATCCAGACTTAAAAATTAGTTTGCCAAAGATGTTTCACTTCGGACATGTGTGCTTTATACGCACGTACTTGTATACTTTTTTCATAACATAGCTTTTTAAACATGATGCTTAAAACATATTATTTTATAATTGACTTTTTATACGTAGGGACTGTCGACACCGGTTCAATAAATTTTTACGTAATGCTTAAAAATTGTAGTCAAAAATGTAACTGTTAAGTTTTCTTCTCAGTAGAACCATTCTAAACCATTGTTAGATTCATTAATAACAGATAAACTTGACGATTTCAAAGAGCTTGTTTAATTAAAGAATCTTTTCATTCTGATGGATAATACATTTCTCATCCCTACGTTCGAACTTTCGAAAGAACGTTTCATATTGCCAACTGACACTATTTGGCATAAAAGTATAATACATAAAAATAACCTCGACAACCTTGAGGGTTCAAAGCACATCCCGTCAATTTAACGAGTTCTCCTAAACAAACAAACGCACGCACATGTGTTTGGCCGCTAACATTGGCGAAATCTACTCAAATACTTCGACCTCTGTCAAAGAGAAATATCGCGAATCATCGTACACATTACTAAGGATGGTATTTTAATAACATGTCATTTGGAAAGGAACTATATATAATAAACTATCATAGCAATTACAATAATAGATATATTTATAACAATGCACTGAAATGTGTCTGCATCTTTGATCTATTGGTTAGCTTTTTCGGCAGACATGAGGTCCTGGGTTCGTGTTCCGGGTCGGAAAATACAACGTAAATATTGAGTTTTCTGTTAAGAAATTCTGAGTACTTGCTCGAAGTAGGAGAATTTGTAGTGTGCTCCACCCCCGTGCCTCGGAGAGCACGTAAAGCTGTCGGTCCTGCGCCTGATCTCTCTCCGATCGTGTCGTATAGCCGTCACATCGGACTATGACAGTGAATAGAAAGTGCACTTGTATACTTTGCCTGCTAATCTGCACTGGAGCAGCGTCTTTGCTCTAAAAATCCTCTCTCCTGTTAGTGAGGAGGCCTGTGCCCAGCAGTGGGACCTTAATAGGCTGCTACTCACTTACTGAAATGTGAATTAAGACATATACTTGACAAATTGTGTTATACAAACTAGTTGTTCTTCGCGTTACACACGCAGTTCTCGATCCTGTAGGAATAGGAGTTTTAATTCGAAAACATTGAGAGGATGAAGAATGGAAATTTCAGGGATGCAATTCTAGGCTATCATTAATCCGCTAAATCTCTGAATTAGGCAATTAGGCAATAGGCAAAACGTTCATTGATTGACGTTAAGAAATCTGCAATTTCAAGCATTTTTATAATAGAATTACGATTATAAACTTTACGACAATTTTTGTTGCAGACTCATAGAATCTTGCAACAACTTAAATATTTATTTCCAAGTTATTTTGATAAGGCTTACGACGTCCCAATTTCTACCTAACTCATTGCCAGTACGCCCCAAGACTTTTTATGGTTGTTTTTATCATCTATTTCTAAATATCACGGTCCCTTGGGGTTAAGATAAGTACTTTATCTTATCCAAAGACTCTTGGCATTAGATAGTGAAGGAACATTATAATTTTGTTTAAACGTCTTCTTTATTTGAGCATTACAAAAAATGAAGATAGACTATGTTTTATTACTTTTGGCCAGTTGATATGTATGATTTATTTTCCAATATCATAATTTTTTAGTAAATAGTTTATATATATAGTGCTGTGTTTTCATAGTTGTGCAAAGCCCTTTTCATCGACCGTATTTAACTAATATTACAGTTCTTTGAATGTATTTTAAAAAATGTGAAGCACATTTATCGCAATTCAAGTGACAGATAAAATTAAAGAAACAAAACTTGGTGTGAGTTTTAAAGACCTTACGACGGAAGTGAACACTCCATCATGCGAATTTAATAATACGAAATAAAACTGCTTTTTTGGTGGACGTAAGCTAATAACGTTTACAGTATAATCATGTATAAATTATTGTTAATAATATAACATCAGTAATGTTGCATTAAATAATGAATTGAAATATAGCTGTAACATTTTGATAAAAACTCTAGCCAACGAGGGGTGACTTTACTCTAATAAACGTTACGTAGCTGAGCGTGATGACTCAATGTTATTCATTAACCACATAATAGAGTATACAGCACGCTTAAGGTCGTTTTCACTTCAGAATAGTTATATAATTAATTATATTTAAAATTGGATGGTGTTTTAAATACTATATAGAACAGAAGAGAAAAAGGTACCTCATATAACTTAAGAAATTATGCATTAAATTAACAACTCATTTTAGGGTAAGTGTATACGTTTATATAATAAACACCTAAAAGACGTTCTAGAGACGTCGCTTAATAAATTTAAAGACTTAGTTAAATGAAAATTTATTGAAAAATCTTACTATAATTTGCAAGTTTACTAAGACCATAGAAACGCTCTAACTTAAATCTTAATATAATAAACTAATATATTGTAATGATAATGATAAAAAAAATACAAAATATCCGACTAAGTTTGTGGTGGGATCTTCTCAAGACAGGACGCGAAGAAATCCTTGTAGCTTTAAATTTTAAGTCGTTTTTTTTTAACAGCATGAGTCGTACATCAGAATTAGGGTGTGGAAAAAGTACAAATGCTAGAAGTGAAACTTCTTTGGCATACAAATTTTTAAGTAGTATTTATATTTATAGAAATGTAAAACTTTAGATTTCCGAGACTTAGAAGGAGGGAGAAAGAATTAATTTAATTGTCATTAAAATATTCAAACTGTCGAAAATGAATACAAATAATTTATTGAAATCTCAAATGACGAATTGTAAAGTAAAAATGCCACGTGTTTTAGTCAAAATAAGAAATTATCAATTTTGTTTTTGGATTTAAAATTTAAAAAACAGAATTTATGAAACATTTTTATTTTATATTTTATGAAAAATAGTATATTAAATTGTTAAATGACGACTGACAAATTGTAAATATTAAAACTATCTAACCTTCAAACGAATTAGAACAAAAAACGCTGCACAACTTCGTGACACTAATCACGCGTTTCATCCGTAAAAATGTTACCCTCATGCGCCTAAAGAAGTTTCACTTCAATTATATTTGACGATTCAAAGTGCTGTAAAGGCCTACTTGGATAAAGATATTTTGAATATGAATTTAAATAGATATGTTGAATATATACCGAAATCTAAAGCCTCAAATGTCAGTTTAGCTGTTTCAAAGAGTTGATGTTACCTCATTTCATGGAATGTTATTTGAATGGAGTTACTATTATTATGTCAATTAAGAATGAAATGTCTCTCTAGAGAACGTATACAACAAATCGATACGTCGATGACTTTCAAGATGTGTATCCATTGTTTTCAAGTCAGCACGTTATTTATAATTGGCGTGTGATCGACTGTGACGAGAGGGTGCATCGGCCGCTCCTGACCCTGGCTGGCCCAATGCCACTACATATCTGCGCCTGGGCATCCAGCCAGCTCCGAACCTTCCGCATCGTTTCGCGAATTATCTTTTTCAATTACTACTATTAATTGGCACTCTACAAAAACAGTGCAACCCCGATATGACATAACTGAAGGGACTAAATGAGGTTATATTATGTAGAGGTAAGATTGATTATATATATACTAGCTGAACCTGCGACTTCGTCTGCGTGGAATGTTTTTTGGGTAGCATTTTCATTAATTATGGCAAATTGTTTTAGAAATAAGAAAATAATAAATAGAATACTCGGCAAAAGGAATATTCCTACTATTTTTCAACTTTCTACGCCTTCTGGTTCTAGATATATCGTGATGAGTCAATAGATACCTGGATATCTCTTATACACACACACACACACAAACACACACACACACATATATATATATATATATATGTATATATATATATATATATATATACACATACATTTATATATAGAGATACTTCACGGCGTATACATACAGTACAAAACTCTTTATTGTACACCCAATACATAAAAAAATAAGATGTCCCTTAATAATATTAATTATTTTATTAATTGGGAAACAATTCTAAAATTTGACGGACTACTTAGAAATTAAAAAAGCGTGAAAGTGAATTAATTGTTCTAATTGATATAAAATAAATTGATATAAAAATGTATATTGTAATGATGATGAGTAAAAAACATACTGAGTTTGTTGTAGGTTCTTCTCAGAACAGGCCGCGAAGGCTTTGACGGTCTCGCTGCCCCATTGGTGTGATTCGATCGGTAGAACGAATTTAGGAAACTACTTTCTAATTTGTCTGATTCTGGACTGGTGGGAGGCTTCGGTCGTGGCGGGTTACCACCCTACCAGAAAAGACATAACACCAAACAAAGAAATTTGTGTTCCGGTATTGTGCTGTGTAGAAACCATAAGGGATATATCGCCTCTTACCAGATTAGCCCGCTTCCATCTTAGACTGTATCATCACTTACCACCAGGTGAGATCACAGTCAAGTGCTAAACTGTCAGTAATAAAAAAAGAAGGGACCCTCGTAACTTTAGATTATAAGTTGTTCTTCAATATTCCTACAAAAGCTTATTTAATCAGGAAGTGTATAAGCTCAATTATATCAACTTACGATCCATATTTTAGTATTAGATGGCGCCAGCGACTTGGTATACGTAGAAGTGGAACTCACATCTCAGTTCCAATTTATGTACATAATAATATAATATGATGCAAGGATCCCTAGCAATCCGTCAGCGAACTACACTATAACAGTGTACTAACTCGAAACTAACTTGCGTAGATCGAAATCCCGTCAAATTAGGAGGAATCCAGTTTTTAGTGAAAGAAAGAAATCGCTTTGTTAAACATCAAAAGGAGAAATCGTTGGGAGAGGTCCTGGGTTCGATGCTCGGAATGCCAAATCTATATAATTGTATTGCTAATTTTTCCGAGTCTGGATTTCGGCCGTCGCTTCCTACAGCAAAGACATGCCGCCAAGGTAATTTGTCAAAAAATCACTAACCATCAGTTGACAAATCACTAATAGTAAAAAATCTCGTGACGAGTAAGATAGTCGATGAGAAATTATTGTTTCCATATTTATATGTACATAGTACATCTAAAGGTAAGTAGCAGCCCCTTAACGTCCCACGGTTGGGCTCAGGCCTCCTCACTCATATGAGAGGGGGTTTTTAGAGCATAGCATCCACCACGCTGCTCCACTACGGATTGGCAGACATAGACTCAAGTGCACTCTCTATTCCTTCACTCTCACAGTTCGAATGCGTCACTCGCGGAGGGAGATCAGGCGCAGGACCGACGACTTAACGTGCTCTCCGAGGCACGGGGGTGGATAAAACTGCCAACTTCAAAATCGATTTTTGAACCCTGACTCGGGAATCGAACCCAGGTCCTCATGCCTGTAGTCGAATATGCTTACCACTAGAGCAGTGAGGCAGTAAATACATCTACATGACCAATTAATTGTATAGTCTTGGAGATCTCTTAGGGAGTTGTTGAGAGATCTTTCTAGTTTATAATAATTATTGTTTTAAATTTAAATTTTCGTGGTTATACGACATACTAATTATTTCAACGGGTACATGATGGCGTTTTTTAATATTAAATTAAAGAATAACTATGCTTATATATACATATACTGTACTATATATACTAGATGTCACTCGCCTAATAAATCTATAATACCATTCTTGAATTCAAATGAAAGTATAAGTCATAATTCATCAAAATTTTGCTGTTAAGGAGTTCAGTCTCTCGTACTCCTCCGAAACGGACTGATTGGCTTTAAAGATTTTTTTTTGTATAGATGTTAGGTTGTAATATCTTTCTTCCTCGTACCTCTTCTCCCATTATTAAAAGTAATACGAAGATGCAGAGATTAGCTAGTAATGATACATAAATACACTGATTTATATAGATCGCTGGACCCTGTCAAGAAATACGTATCTACAGAAACATGACTTTATAGGACAGCGTTTAAAAGTTAGTTTCATTGATAAATACTTTAAAATTTGATGCCTAAAATTTGAGGCATGTGACGTCGGATAGTAATGAAACTAACTTCAAACCGTTTTCCTAAATAGTTGTGTTTGCGGAGTTAGACTGTTTGGTTCATGTGCTATTTTAAATGTACGTATTACTAGGCCATTAAATGTTATCCCTATGAGCGTTGTCGCCTAATTGCTATTGGCATTGGCACAAGCTCAGGGAGTCAGGCCGATGAACTGTACACGTGCGTCCAAACCACATGCACTTGCGCGCGTATATCACAAGTGCACGTTTATCTATACTATTTACTACAAATAAATATTTCCATGTCAAAAAGATAATGACTCTTTGTGGGGGTTATTTCAAATTCAAATATTCTTTATTCAAGTAGACTTCTACAGCACTTTTGAATCGTCAACTAAAGTTAAGGTAATTAGCAGCCTATTAACGTTCCTCTGCTGCGTACAGGTCTTCTGTCTCATAGGAGAGCGTGTTAAGGAGCAAAGACCTACGGACCTTTGAATTATTATATATAATTCAAAGGTCCGTAGGTCTTTACAGGTTCCCCTATGTTGTTTTCCTTCACCTAAAAACATCATGGATTGAAATGAACAATCATTTAATGGTTGCCTAAACGAGAATCTACTCGTCTCCCCACTAGGCCAATATGGCTCTCTATCGTCAAATATTGCTTCTATATTATTTAAAAACGACTGTTGATGATGTGAGAAACGGACTTAGAAACTAAAATATTCTACTTATTCACCTAGCCCACAGTCTTTTTCTTTTATAGCTGACAGTTTAGCGCTCGACTGTGATCTCACCTGATGGTAAGAGATGATACAGTCTAAGACGGAAGAATTTGGTAAGAGACGATATACCCGTTACGGTTTCTACACAGCATCGTACCGGAACACAAATCTCTTTGTTTTGGCGGTACGTCTTTTGCTGGTAGGGTGGTGACTAGCCATGACCGAAGTCTCCCACCAGACCAGACAAATTAGAAAATACAATTTTCTAAATTCGTCCTATCGGGGATCGAACCCGGGACTTCTGCTAGCAAGGCGAGTACTTGCGCCTCTGCGTCAGTGAGGCCATCTGTGCGGTAGGAGTAGTTCTGAATTCTATTTCTGTAAGTCTGGAATGGTGAGAGGTTGTGGCCGTGGCTTCTTACCACTAAAGACATGCTGCATAGCAAATGTCATGTTCCAATAAGATGCTGTGTAGAAACTACGCGAGGTAAATTATCTCTTACCAAGTCAGCGCCCTCCCCCTAAGACTGTATCATCATTTATCTTCAAATGAGATTACAGTCAAGCGCTGACCTGCCTTTAATGAAAAAGCTTTTTACGTTACAGCGGTTGTCAATTATCTGATGATATTAAATTACGCCAAGCACAAAATAATTTGAAGATTATGCTTTACTTCAAGATATATTTAGCCGCGCAGAGCTTTCATTGTAAATTTACTAAAATAAGGTTTTGAAGATAATTTTTCATTTAATAAAAAGTGTGGACTTAACTACTTAATTTACATTAATGCCAGTGCGATTTTTGTTTACACACAATTTAGTTTGTATATTTGTAATGTCAAATATCAGAAACGGTTGTTCACGTTTTGACAAAACGTTCAATAGTAGATAACTAACTGATATCTTAAGAAAATTTACGAGGTTTTAACTAGCACATTGCTTTTGTAGTAGGGATTTAAATAGGGTGCTTTTATTCCGAACTTTCGACGGGAAAGGAAAATTCTATTATTCCTGTAAATCTTTGAATAAGACATTTCGATACGTAATGTAGTAATTTATCAATAATGTAGGCTAATTTTATAACGGAAATTTCTACGAAAACGATATATTAGAGTTGTTTATTATAATAAATAAAATTTTCTTGTTTTTTAAAGTTTTATCAACTGTCGCAACGATTATGTCGCTCTCTATTATACAATGAGTTGTTATTGAATACAAGTATTACTTATATGACTTAAACTTAGAAATAATATACCAGTCAGACACTATTTTGATCCAAAGACAGAGCAATTATCTTTTACTCGTACAAAAACTTTTTGATATACCGTATATTATGACTGTTATCAAATGTATACTCAACGAAACTTCTACAAACGCAATGTAAACAAACTTTAACATATTCTAGGTTTATATATGTATATAAATAGTTTATAATAGCGAGAACAAATGTATTGTGAATATGTGAACTATTCGAGATTGTAACATTGTTTGTAATGATATAATTACCCTCATTGTAATTAATTTATTCAACAACAAGTCATGTTCCATAAACACTATGCACGTTACACGAGTACAAAAGTAATGTTCAAGGCGAACCTATCTACACTATGATTTTAAACTATATCGTAATCTAAATGTGCGAGCTCGTCATTAAGACTGTTGATTGTGTTAAATAAATATTATTATTATTAAACCTCGCGTAATATCCATGGTGTAAGATAAAGCTGCGCTCCATATGTGCTTCTGAAGCGTTCCCACGATCCCTCGTCCCCCGCCCCCACGATACACCATGTGGTGTCGTCCATTATACACAGACCTATTCCAAGTCCTTGCAATGTAATAACAACCTAATAAAGACGAGTAAAGAACTACACGGGTCTTTTTACGATGGTATATTTCTACCTCCCGGATCTTCATCGTATTTTAACGCCTAGGGCTTCAGCGGTGACGGTTTGACGCTAATTGATAGATGCATAATTGATTAATGAATTATCAAGGGATTAAATTTGTGTTAAGGAATGATCCCCGTTGTTTTTAGTTTGTGAATGACTTGAAAAATGTTTAGAGTAAGTTGACTGAAGGGCACGACAAGTCGTTGACGGATTACACTTTACATATGTGCGATAACAAGGAGATAAAAGATTGTTTATATGTCGTGCACTGAACCCTGTGGTACACAAAATTTCCCAAACAATTGATGCATGTGTCCCTCCGGTAAATGTAGATTTTGCAGATGGCGGACGGGGGCTCACAAAAAGCCCGTGAATACGTAGATACTAGGGTAACCAGGTATACCTAACAAGCTGGGGTGATTCATTTTATTCCGATATCTAAACCCGACTAAGCTTCCTGTGGTTCAGTTTATCACAAATTTTACAATTGGAACTTCTTTGAGCATAAATAGCCTACATTATTTCTTATAAACTCAATTAGCTTTTAGTGAAGTATTAATCAAATGCTGACAAGCGCCTTCGTATAACCTGGCAGTCAGATAGACAAACAAAAACTTTTTTATTATATAATAAGTATAGTGTAAGCATTCATGTCCAATTTTGAATATATTAAAAAAAAATATTTTCACGATTTTTCACTGTTTCTTTAATTTCAATTTCTCGCGCTCTATTACTTTACCTAATTATTATATGTTAAATAATTATCTACATATTATATTCTTTTCTTTTCATTTTGTCGAAAATCTGCTACGGCTTAAATTCATTAAACAGATTATGTGTAAGAAATATTATTTTGTTTATGAATAAAATTAATAACTCCTTTAAGGGTAACTATATACGCTTTTATAATAAACTTGCAGAAAAAGTTCTAGAAATGTCTTTGTTAAAAGTGTAAAAATGTGAAATGAAAAAAGTCGTTGTTAAAAGAAAGCTGATTGAAAAATCATGTTATAAGTTGCAAGATTACTTAGATGATAGAAACGCGTGGGAGTGAACGAATTGCTCTAATTTGAATTGAAATATATTAAATTGAAATGTAAATGATATTGTAATGATGATGGTAAAAAAATACAAAATACCCGACTGAGTTTGTTGTGGATTCTTCTCTGGACAGGGCGAGGAACCCTCGTAACATAAGATTTTGAGTCCTTCTTTAACACCATCATCCGACGTACATTAGAATTACTGTGTGGAAAAAAATTGTATATTACGATTCAAATTTGCTGTAATTAGCCTCCTTGAATGAAGATATTTTGATTTGATTATGTAGTTTATACAATCATATTAAGTACTGTATAATTGGTTTCCTTGTTTTATGTCGCGCCAGTTGTTTTCTTTCACTTATTGTTTCCTTTACCCAATACAATAAGACCGCCTTTGCATGCTGTAGTTCCTAAACTAATATTTAAGTTTTCTTGCATTTTTCCATAACGTTGTATGTGCAATAAAGTATTTATCTGTCTATTTATATTTAGAAATTTTATACGATTCGATGAATGTCACTTTTAATTCAGCTTTCATTAAGAGACACCAGCTTTTATGTTAGAATTTTGTTGCCGTTAGTGGAGATCATAAGGGTTGTGTCATTGTGGCCTTCTCTACATTTTTCGCTACATCTTTATGAGCATAAAAAATTGGACACTATTTTTAAATACAATTAATATCGTCGTTTTGGATGAATAATTCTAAAAAAGAACTTTTTTGTTACGGACACAGTAGAAATCAGAATAGTTATTATTTTCTTCTGCCAAACAACCAATATTCAAATCCGCAAATATTTCTGTGTTAAAATTAAATCATTGTTTTAATTAAACATTTTGTTTCATTTTCGAAACAGTTCTTCTATAAAATGATCTTTTTGAATAGTGTCACTATTAGGTGATATATTTTTAATAAATTTCAATTTGCAATATGACACTTTTCTTTTTAGGTAAGTCCTGTCGCAAAAGGTTGTCTGGAAGAGATTGCTTATAGCAATAAGACCGCCTTTGCACGCTAATTGCCAATTATTGTTTGTTTGTATATATATGGTTTCGTTTGTGTATGTATGTGTGCAATAAAGTTAAAATAAATTTTATTTGCTGTCCTAAAACATGTTGTAGTATTGGCCAACGTAGTTGTTACCCAAGTATGGCTTCGATCAGATTTACGCACGCTACCTGCTCGAATTTCGTATGATTTTTCACAGTCCCGTTTCGCAGTAATAAAATACCATATAAGTATTTTTTCCATATTCACATATTGTCTCGATATTTTACTGACGCAGATTACATGGTGTTATATTTCAATACTTTGCTGTAGAATTGTGATCACTGGCTCAATGGTGCGGGTATTTGCTATGTGAGTATAGGCCCTGGGTTTGATTCCTGTCAAGGGAGTCTTAGGAAATTGCATCTTCTGAGTCTCTCGCAACTCTTGATCGGTAGAAGGCTTCGGCCGTCGCTATTTACCATCCTTCAAGAAAGAGCATGCTGCCAAGTGTAAATATTACGTTCCGCTATATACCAGGTTAAAATGTCTACCATCTTACACTGCATCATCATTAATCATCAGCTGATATCACAGTCAAGCGCTAACCTGTTGACAACAAACGTAGAGACGTATATTCATCTAGGTTTTTTTGTTTATATTTCAATTAGAATTATTAAATTGAAAAGAAAAGTATATTTTGATGAAAATAATTACAATGGGTTCATAAGATATCAAAATTAAATCCGAATACACGATATGTTGGATGGTTTTACACTTATTTGGGTTTCGCAAAGCATAGTGGGTATTTATATGGCCTCATTTGTAGTGTAGGCATTTAGTTAAATAGGAAATATGTATAAATAGTACAAAGGGCTTGTCTTCAAAAGTAAACCTAAAGCTACTGTCGCACTTTTACAAGGTTTTTATGGCCAAGAAGGAAGGGTTTTACGAAGATGGAGCATGAAATGTAAGACATTCATCTTAACCTTCTACATCATACACAAATCGGTGTATTCATGACTTGGCATCAAACTTGAAATTTTAAAATTAGTTTATTTATAAACGAACTATTGACAAAATATAATTCGTTCTAGAAGTCCAGTATACAATACGTTGCAGTAAATAGACAATAACTAGAAATTGAACACATAAGACGAAGATATTTTTTTAAATTGAGACTACAGACGTATCTCGAATTTAGAGATCATTTATTGAAAATAATTTTACATACATGGCATCACGCCTCATTCCCATAGGGGTAGGCAGAGACCACGCCCTTCCACTTGTCACGATCCTTGCAAATCTCCTTCGCGTCTTCCATTCTCTTTAAACTTTTCATACAAGTTCATCGGATTAGAGGACTCTTGATCTGGCCCTTATTTAAAATGTCCTGGATTTGGTCCAGGAACGTTCGCCTTGGTCTTCTCCTTCCAACTTTCCCATTTACTCTTGACCTAAAAATCCTTTTTGTCAGTCTCCTTTCAATCATTTTCTCTACATGCCCAAACCATCTAAGCATACCTTTCTCAATTTTAGTCACTAAATCCTCTTTTATCACACTATTTCTTATTTAGTTACACAATTTCAACCCACTCACACTTCTCAACGCCCTTATCTCTGCCTTCATTCCTTTCCCTTTCCAAGCTTCATTTATAATATTTACCATCCCCTGTAGCTCATTAGCGGATGTTGCAAGTACTACTTAATAATCAGCGTAGAGTAAACATTTGATGAGTAATTCATTAATTCTTAACCCATACATACTTTCTTAGTGTACCTTTAATAAATAAAACGACGCCAAAATTTGAGTTCCTTTTTTATTAAAGAGTAAGTTACAAAATGCCCAAGAAATAATTAGTTTTATAAGAAAAACGCACTGACAATAACTGGAACAAATTATTTTTGTGTATAGACTGGTATTCAGTACATATAGTTGGCTTCAAATATACACGTGCATTGAAGTGTGACACCTGACCTAACCCAACTTGCACTTGTGAAGTGACGCCGTCGCTGTTAGTGATGTGACAATACTTTTGCCATCGATGAAATAGTAAATATTCAATTCATATCCTTACATATTATAAAAGGAAGTCCTCTATCGCGTGACTGTCTGTCTGTTCGCGACAAGCTCAACAGAACTGCACTAATTTTCATGAGGTTTTCACCAATAAATGGAGTGAATATTGACGACGGTTTTTAATGTGTAAATAACTCAATAATTTTTTGTTTATCTATTGCATTTCGCTTTAGAGTCGATAGTGAAGCAGGAGTAAAAGGAAGCTCACTCGGTTGAATAGCAAAGGCCAATATGGCGGCGCCCATGGCACACATCAGTAATTTGTTTTGTATCGTTGTTTCATAAAACCACACCATGTTGTTTTTATGTATAATATATTAAAGATTTGTGTAAATTGTTTAAAATATACGCTTTGGAATTGTTCGAATCAAGTCACCAAAAGCTTTCATCGAAAACGCTGCGTAACTTAAAATTTAAAGTGCGTGCGTAGAAAATACACATGACAGAAGTGAAACTTCTTTGGCAAACTCATATTTAAGTCTTGTTTATATTTATACAAATCTAAAACGTAAGATTTACGAGACTTAGAAGGACGGAAAAAAGAACATATGTTAGGAATTTCATGAATTTAATTGACATTAATAATTGTTATATAAAGTGTCGTATATATATTTTATGAACATTAGTATATTAATTTATTAAATGACAAAGTGAAGAAATGGTAAATTGAAATGCCACATGTTATTTGTAAATATTGAAAATACCTAACCTTCAAACAAATTAGCTTAAAAAAACGCTGCACATCGTGACGCTAATTACGCGTTGTATACGTAAAAATTGTACCTTCATGCGCCTAAAGAAGTTTCACTCAAAAAACTTACACCTAATCATTCACTACACATACACACGTGAGTTGGAACGTTATTCATTTAAGTAGCAGCCCTTTAACGTCCCACTGCTGGACACAGGCCTCCTCACTCCAAGGAGCGAGGGTTTTTTTTAGAGCATAGACCCACCACGCTGCTCCACTGCGGATTGGCAGGCATAGTACACAAGTGCACTCTCTATTCCTTCACTCTCATAGTCCGATGTGACGGGAATCCGACACGACCGGAGAGAGATCAGGCGCAGGACCGACGGCTTAACGTGCTCTCCGAGGCACGGGGGTGGATCACACCGCCAACTTCCCAACTTCGGGCAAATATTGAGAAAATCTTAATAGAAAACTCAATATTGATTTTTGAATTGGCCCGACCCGGGACTCGAACCCAGGACCTCATGTCTGTAGTCGAACATGCTAACCACTAGACCAATGAGGCAGTTTACGTTTTCATTGTATTCATACGTTATTAATACGGTAACATAATTACTCCTTATCGACTTAAATACATAATACTTATTCATTTTGATGATTTTTACATCATGCAATGTCGATCTATATCTTAGGATTAGTTAATGCAGACGAAAAAGATGCTTGCTTGATGCCAAGAGTAATGAGACAAAAGTTGATATTGTTGTATGTTAATAAGTTCTAAAATTTGCTGTCTTGCTGTAGATTGCTACTGATCTTACGTTATATGGCGATAGGGCACTACATCACTAAGTTGTTTTGTTTAGTAAGTGAGTGGGGTTGACAGGTCCAAACTTGAACAAAAAATGTTCGGTAGAATAGTGACAACGGAAAAATTTGGAGACCCTTACCAAGAGATTTTATGTTATTGAATTTCTCGCCCTTTGGAGAACCTTCTAATGGTCCATAAACATGGTTGCGTAGGTTCCACTATAAATAACTAACTGACAGTTAAAATTGCTGGTGCCATTACGTTTTTATGTGAGGCAAAAAGTTGCTCTATTGCAGCCACGATGAACTTAATTATTGTCTGGAACACATTATTTTATTTTAAGATTTGTTATTTGAGTTAGATTAAAATGAAATTTTTCTGTACGTACTAAATTATATTTTAGAATGAGGATACACTTAATTATACTAATTCTTACATGAATTATAAAATAAAGCAAAGATAATCGCTAGTAAATGCAATTCATAAATAGCAAAAATTATACTTAAATTCAAATTGCTAGGCAATGTGTTTTATTTTGCTATCTTGTGCAGCTTTACATGAAGACTTTAATAATTTGTTTTCCTTTTTTTCTTTAAAATAATTACTTGCATTTTGTTTCAGAAAAAACATATTATTACGATACTTTAGGATATTTTTCCTCGAGTAATGATAACTTGAACAATTACCGAAATTATTTATCTAAAATATTCCAGCCATTGGATTCAAGCTATGTGATTTATTATGGCAAAAAATGGGGATGGAAAAGAACTTTTAATATTGAAATATATACTTGCATTTCATTAAATTTCACAATGATTATTGATGTTGACGCAAGTTAATTCCATAGCTTAGTAATACGATATAACAAAAGAATTTTTATAATTTTTTCGGTTTATTATACACAAAAATTAAATGAAAACATCTTTCTTTGATATAAAGATTACTTTTGATATATTATAGCCATTCTAATGTCTTAGCACAAAAGCAAACTTTTCAAGACGTATATTTCTGTCGTTTAACTATAATATATGTTATCGAAATTGTATACTTTTGTAAATGTAAATTTATCTGTGTAGAAGTACAGTTTATACACATTATTGTTTCAGGAATGCAGGTTACATGGAGTTTAACTGGTATGAGTTCGGCATTACCTGGAACATCCTCCCGTGTATTCCAAGCATCCACGAGGACTTCCCAGAGTTAAAACTCTAATTCATACCCATAATTAAGATAAGCCTTTGCTTTTCTTTTAATCAAATATGTTTAGTAGTTTTATTAAGAAATCATCATCAAATCATCGTCCATAGGAATTATAAAAGTGTCAATGCAGTTCTGTTTAAAGAGACTATGGCATATTTCGTTCTTTCCTCATTGTATGAATTGCCGCAAAAAATTTAATGCATGGTACTTTGTAAATTTGTTTCTACATATAGCATACAACAAAAAATATAAAATCAGTGAAGTGAAGTTATTTGAAAATGAAAGTGTAATGAAATGATTTTTCTTTTATTTATTGATCATGTTACATTGTATGTAAAATACAGACAGCGCTGACATTATAAAAGTAAAAAACAGCGTTAAAGATAACCAATAATGCTTAAAATTAATATGTATAAAATCAAAATCAAAGTATTTTTTAATTAAGTAGGCTCAAAAGCACTTTAAAATCGTTATTAACCTGCCCGTTGGTAATACATCTACCACCGGTTCGGAAAATTGATTTCGCAAAGAAGAAACCGGAAGAAACTCAACTCCTTAAAATATAGGCTTGTAGATTACAATCTGTTTAGCCTTCATGTGCAACTGGAATCAAGTCCAAGCATCTTTATCGCTTAAATAACCTTCAACATTAGAATATGCTTTTTGTAATAGGACGTTTTTAACATATTTCTTAAAACTATGAGGAGGCAAATCCAAAAGTGATGAGGATATCTCATTAAAAATGCGTATGCTTAATCCGAGAAATAATTTCTGTACCTTCTTCACTCTAAAATATGGCATTACATGTTTTTTATTTCTTGTCTTCTTCTTCGGCTGTTTTTAAAGTAAATTTTGACATAATCTATAATATAAAAATGAATCGCAAAATGTGTTGGTAAGCGCATATCTCAACAACGCCTGGGTCAATTTTTCAATTCTTTTTTTAAATGAAGTCCAGGGATGGTTTTTACGGCAAGAAAAGTTCGAATAATTGCAGGGGAAAACCCTAAAAACAGCTTTTATGTTTCCCATACAAACGTTTTGTAACTAAAATGTAGAGTCAATTTGACCTTTATTACTATTCAAAAAAGTTCATAATAAATTACAAGTATTCACTGTTGTCTAAGCAATGTAGGTGTGTCCCTAACGTCAGAGAGTCAATTTGCACTTTATTACCACTGCACAAAGTTCAAAATCGATTGAATAGCCACGACCCTACCAAATTGAATGGTCACAAAATGTAAGAGCTATAGATATTTAGTACTACTGTAATATCATTTCGAAAATCATTCGTAAAACTGAAGTCTGCCATATTCCATCTTTTTGATAGAACGAAGTCTGTCGGGTCTGCTTGTATCTTATATATGAAAGTTATACTGTCCTAGAACGAACAATGAATAAAATCTTCATTTTGTGAAATGCGATCACGTATTGCGAGCGAATCTCTTTGATTACAGACGTACGTGGTTTAGTTCAGGCTCTCTGAGCAAAAAGCGAAATGAATTGTAAGCGCAGACAAAGTACTTGGCTTTGTTGGAATACACGTAGTGACATGGATATATGTTTTTATAATGAAGGAGATGAAATCTCTTGAATTTTTTTTGATGTGAAACATTTATAGCGGCACGAGAGACTGAAGCATTGCCACGTCGTTTCTTTTCCCGCTCAGATTCGCCATCTCTTCCGCTGCACCGACCTATAGTGTATAAAGTATTTGGTATACACGTAATTTGTGTGGTTTCTATAGAAAATCGATGCCTCAAATCTGCTAGGTGTCGTCGTCGTCGGATACGTACAGACGGATAGGTTTTTTATCAGACTGCGATTTTGTTCCTCATATTCCTCATTTTCTAATTTTAATAAGAATAACTTATACTTTATATATGTAGCTTGCTGACCCGACAGACGTTGTCTGTTTTAACAATAAAATTAAATAGGAATTGATATAATTAATAAAAAAAATATAATTTAATAATAATAATAATAACCTTTTATTTTTTACATCACACTTACATAAAACAAGTAAAGTAGCCGCAAAAAAAAAATGTGATGCCGAAAATGGGAACACCGCTCAGCGATTGTTGGGATTTCGTCCCAACGCTGGTTTTTAGCGGAGACCCGGACGGACACAAACAAACAAAAACACAAAGAAACCAAATGAGATTAAAAATAAAGTATGTACAATAAATACTTAATAAATAGATAATACATACTAAATAATTAATTCTTAATTAATACGCCAGTGACAACTTAACAATTACAGACTAATTTATTCGCCATTCTCCGGAAAGTGTTGGAAAGTTAATAATAATAAAGTATTTATTTCAGATAAAAATCCAAGTAAGAACATACAAACACATACATATATTTAATACATATAGAAAATTTGTATATAAAATAAATTAATAAAAGTAAAAGTAAAATGCATAGCATCTAAGCTCGCTTTGACATCAGTACCGGCAACAATAATATGGTCTTGTGACACTGTAAATTCAATAGGTGCAGTTTGTATTTTGTTTTAAACATCTGTACCGAATTTGTGATTGTGTTCCAGCAATTTGTTGCTGCGTATTTAAAGCTTCCTTGGAAAGATGCCGCGTTGTGCAATGGAATAATCATTAAAGTTGACGAAGCCCTGGTTAAATGAGTAATGTCACGATCACTAGGCCATTTGAGCTTTGCATAAAGATATGTGGGAACTTTGAACTTTGTAACATCGAATAAAAGTGTAGCAAAGTGCAATTGTCTTCTATAATCCATGTTTAGTAGCTTTGCATCATTCAAATATGGGGTTATATGTGATCGCGGCGGGATATTAAAACAAAAGTTGATAACATAGTTATTATTTATAACATAGTTTTCGTTATAATATAATATCTACAACATAAGCGACGTGGAAACAGGTACCATATCTTAAACTGTGGATTCTTTTCAGAACAGTCCGCAAATGAAACTTCGTAACCTTAGATTTTAACTCTGTTATTTATAATATCAGCATCAGCTCTACATTGGAAACAATATGTCAAAGTCAAAGTGAAAATATCTTTATTTGCTGTAATAGGCCTATATTACAGCAATTTGAATCGTCAAATATCGTTTTTTCTATATATTACTTAAATGAATGACTGATGATAACATTAAAGAACGGCTTACAATTTAAAGTTACGAGGGTTCCTTCGCGCCCTGATCTGAGAAGAGCCCACAACAAACTCAGTCGGGTGTACGTTTTTTTTTTTTTTTGTTATCATCATTACAATATTTAATTTAAAAATATTCTATATCTATATACATATAGAGCAATTCATTCACTCCCACGCTTTTTTGTCTTCTAAGTATTCTTTCAAATTATAGAATGATTTCTCAATTAGTTTTCTTTTAATAAAAGATATAAATTTATTAAGAGACATCTTTGTAACTTCTGGGAGCTTGTTGTAGCAACGTATACAGTTACCCTTGAAAGACTTTTCAATTTTATGTAGCCTACTAGAATTTGCAGCAAATTATGTGAAAAATTAATTACATTTAACAATTTCAAAGTGCTGTAAAAGTTTTCTTAAATCAAATATTCGTTATATTTGACTTGGGGCACTTTTGTGGTCATATATTCCTAACATGTACTTATATAACATAAAAGTTTATGTAGATGGCTATCTTTCTCTAAGATCCAGAAATGGATCCGTGGTCCAAAGTTTGTCAGGGAGATTATTATTACTATAGAGCTAACGAATGTTTCGGCTTATTAACTTATAGACGTAACAGCGTCTTCCTTTGTTTTGTTTCGTAGAAGCGTCAGAGGTCGAGCCTGGCATCTAAAATGGGACGTGGCGCGTTTTTTCAAGACGTCCCAATGCTCCACACGAAACAAATGTTCGCTATTCATTGTCTCCAATTCTTTGTAAACTTATTACATTCCATCCGTGTACCGCAGGCTATTTGTCTGAAACGTTTATTTTTGACGCACAATACAGATTGGAGGACAGAGTATGTATCTTTAAACATATGCACTGTGGAGCCTAAGAGATGTATGTACAAATACATCTGCATAAATACACATTATGAAGCGGTGCACGTTTTATAATAAACGTCGCTATACCTACGAGTAGCTTTACCTGTGTGTAAATGTTGCATGACGTGTGTTTTCCAAGAGGTGTACAATGCACTTTTATAGTTCGACAGACGAGTAAGACTAACCGCAAAAGTGAAGCGACCTATATTCTCGATAATGTTTTTATTTCATCTACTAATGCTTAATAAAAAAGAAAACTCAAATTTTGGCGTCGTTTTATGTATTAAAGGTACATTAAGAAAGTATGTATGGGTCAAGAATTAATGAATTACTCATCAAATGTTTACTCTACGCTGATGATCAAGTAATACTTGCATCATCCGCTAATGAGCTACAGGAGATGGTAAATATTGTGAATGAAGTTTTGAAAAGGAAAGGAATGAAAGTAGTAAAATTAATGCGGTAGAGATGAGAGCGTTGAGAAGTATGAGTGGGTTGAAATTGAATGACAAAGTAAGAAAAAGTGTGATAAAAGAAGATGTAGTGACTAAAATTGAGAAACGTATGCTTAGGTGGTTTGGGCACGTAGAGAGAATGATCACAAGGAGACTGACAAAAAGGATTTATGAGTCGAGAGTGAATTGAAAAGTTGGAAGGGGAAGACCAAGGCGAAGGTTCTTGGGATCGAATCCAGGACTTTTTAAATAAAGGCCAGGTCAAGAGTACTCTAAACTGACGAACTGATGCTATGTATGCATGTATGATTTAGCTGACCTCGTGAACTTCTTACCAATATATTTACGTGAATATTTTACAATTCCCGAAAGACCTACTGTTTCTCATTTTTGTTTCAACTTCAAAGGGTTTAGTCACAGATTTTTTAAAGAAGTCCCATTTACTCGTCACTTTTCATATTGTGATATATAAAAAAAAAATCTATTCGATTTTCTTTTATAAAAACCTTGACCTGACAATAAAGAACACAAAACGTAATTATCCAATATGATACAGTCCATTAGTAGTGAAGCGCATACATACACATGTTTCATTTTTATTTATAGAGATTTTGATTTGTGAAGGATTATACATTTATAAAGGGGTATAAATTAATTATATGAGGCAGTAAGAGAGTTAGTTTGAGAGAAATCACACTGTATCTCTTCTGCGATAGAGCCCTCTCTGTGCCGAACCCCAAACGAGACAGGGTGAGATTTTCCTGTGACTTTCTTGAAATTTGTCGAGGTGTGAAAAAACCATGTTCAAATAATATATATCTCAAAGAACAGCGTAACAGAAGCCGCGGACTTTTTTTTTCAAATTCCAATTCAGTTTATTTGCATCCATTTTATAAAGTCTAAACATCTAGACTTATAAAGTCATATAGATGTTATTTTACCTTTTGTAATGATACCTTAATTTATTAAAAATGCTGCGATTGTATAATTTAGCTTTTCAAATATCTAAAAAAAAAATAACAGGAATCATTGACAAAATCGTTAACAGAGTAGCTTTATGCGTGGCATTAATCCGTAATAAATGAAACTTGCAACATCTATATCTTTCAATATAGATGTTGTAAGTTTTTATAAACAGTCAACGAAAAATTAAATATATATGAGCTTATTTTTGACGAAGTAATATATAAACCACAATTTGTTTTTTTTTTTAATGTGGCGAGCCTTGTTTATGTTAACTTCACAATATTGCAACTCAGTTATCGTTTTGTGCAAGTAGAAAATAAAATTAATCTTAACCTTAAAATAAAATTATCTTTGAATTTTGTATATAAAATTTTGACTGATAAAAATTTATTTTAATACATTTGTTTTCCTGGAAACCAAAACACCTAATATTTAGAAACGTATCTGAGAGCTTACTAATATTTATCTATGTATTTTTAGTTTATTTCAATATTTGGTTAGGTTTGGAAATTTTCCTGTTTTATTGAGTTTTATTTACTGCACTTATATTAATATCGATAAAAATGTATCGATAAATCACTACTCTGAAACCGCACGTTAAAACACCGGTCACGCACTTCCCTAAATGCGTCTCGTAGTATTGTCTTAAGTAGTCTTTAGTCCTAAGGATATTAAAACTTTCTTTTTGACGTGAATGCGTCTTTAAAATCGAATATGTGTGGAGGCAATTCGAAAAATCTAATGATAACAAAAATGGGGGGAGAGAGGGAAAGAGAAAACACTTTATTGCATACAAGATAAAAATAAAAAGACATATAAACTGAGATACTTATTACTATAATTATAGCGTGTAAAGGCGGTCTTATTTCTACAAGCAATCTCATCCAGACAACCTCATTATGTTAAGAAGCAGACTAAAATAAATAGTAGGGCAGCATAGCGCCAGAAATTTAAATATAATATAAAAAAATATATTTATGTTTATAACTATATAAGATATTTCTTTGTTAATGATATATCTACATATAATATATATATTATATACATAAATTTCAATATTTCTTTAGATACATATTGAAAATATATACACAAAAGATATAAAATAAAAAATATACAATATAAAAAAGGAAAAGATAGGGGATACAGTTTGGTGTTGTATCTACATATCTATCACCTCTATCCGAAATTCAATTACGCCACTGGATAGCTAATGGATCAAATAATTTATTTCGCTAAGTAAAGACTGTAACACATCGCGCGCGACGGAGGGGAAGTCCCGATATTTTATATAGAAACTATTACCCGTTATGAGACGTATTTCACGTAGAACAAACGGCCGTGTCCATAATACACACATTTTTCTTAGCTAAATGCTACTGAAATGCTTTATTATACAGTCATGATTGAACTTGGATTGTTGAATTCAACTTAATTGTAATATCCTTTTTGATAGTAAAATTAAACTAAGTTTTTTGAAGTGAAATTTTTTTGTTTGAAACGCAGAAATCACGAAGATATGCGTCTTTTATGCTTATTCGTTTGAAGGCTAGGTAGTTTTAATATTTACAAATAACACGTGGCATTTAAATATGCCGTTCGTTAATGCCAATAATTTAATTATATAAAATAAAAATATTTCACAAATTTTCTTTTCTAAATTTTAAATTCAAAAACAGAATTTAATTAATAATTTTAAGTTTTGGCATAAAACACGTGGCATTTTTATTTATAATTCGCCATTTGAGATTTCAATAAATTATTTTTATTAATTTTCGACACCTTTAATATTTTAATGACAGTTAAATTCATTAATACCTAACATATCTTTTTCCCTCACTCGGAAATCTAAAGTTTGAATGCCTATAAATATAAACAATACCTAAAAATTAGTTTGGCAAAGAAGTTTTACTTCTGACATGTGTACTTTGTACGCACGCACTTTTAATTTGTATACTGATTGATTATTAATAAAGGTTTAATAAATGACACAAAATTGTATTATTTCTGTAGTGGTTATTTGTATCCAAAAATACTTTCTATTTCACTATAAATTAAGCTTAAGACATTAAAATTTCATAAAGTTGTTCCCGATGATATAAATTTCATAGAACGCAAACTAAATCGGGATCACATTAACATATTGTCAGTATTTTAATTTCCTCGAGCGTTCCGAGACAAGGTCAGAGTTATTCTGTACTACGTGTTAATATTAGAGATGATTTTATTGTATGCGTTTACTTGTACATTTGCAACAGTGCTCTTTAAAATGATTGATCTCGAACGCAGACGTGAAATGAAGCCATTAATTATATGTTATTATGGAAACAGTATAATTGCAAACGCATTAGCTGGAGTTATTAGGTATTTACGTTGTTAAAACAAAGTAGGTATTCCTACTTTTAAAATAAATTCATCCACCGTGTCCTTTTCTTACTGTTACTAGTTATTATGTTTATAAAAACATCTTTGGAAATAGCGCAATAAATTAGAACAAATTTGGTTACCATAAATAGGTTATAGTGAGCCAACCATTTTTTAATTTCGTTATTTCTTTTAAATGGAATATCCGATTTTATTAAATTAAAAAGTTTATTACAAGTATTATAACGGTCTTTAATAAAGTATTATTGATAGGATAAGGATTAATACAGAGGTATGAATAATATGGTTTGATTACTATCGGAATTTGTATTAACTTTTGAAATGTAAAAAAGTAGTTGTAGTAGCAGCACTACAATAGGACATATGCTATCGGTGACTTTTTTCTTAATATTAATACGTTCTATAATATAGTAGAACATTTTATTATTCTATCATCTATAGTTTCCCTAGCGCATGATGACAGATTTTTTGTGACAAATTTTTTCACACTTTGGGTTACATTAATGCATTTTTATTAGGGAACACTATTTTTTTTACAAATTTATATAGCCTACGTCACTCAGTGAAAATGCAGCTTTCTAATGGTGAATTTTTTTAAATCGGTCCAGTAGTTGTGAAAACATTACAAGCAGATACTTACAAAAACACGACTTTATAATATTCGTTTAGATATGGTGCTGCCACACTGCTATCAAATGTGTTTTAAACATAAGTAAACATTTTGTGACAAACATTTGATTACAATATTAAAAAATGTTATCATATTACGTAAACATTTCTATACAAAATTGTTAGTTATCATTTTGTAACAAATAAAACCATTTGTTATCATTTGTTTGTAAACATTTATGTAGGCGACAGCAGGGTATGCGGAGAGCCTGCTTAATCCAAACTGAGCGCCGATACCATGTTTTCAAGTGTTATAAATATCTAATAGTTTATAATATTTTGAAACAGCAGTGTGCCAGCAACATTAAATTCAAAAACTACTGAAATAATTTTCATGTGGTTTTCACAAATAGATAGAGTGAATTCTGTTGAATGTGTAGTTATAAAATTTGTAATGGCAAGGCAAGTAACTGCCTATTAACGTCCCATAAGCCCAGGGCTTGACGATGAATTGGCAGGGGTTGACTGGGATATGGAGGTTTCCTCACGATGTTTTCTTACACCGAAAAATATAATGATAGATTGAAAATTATAAACAAGCACTTCAATTTGTTTTTATATAGAGAAACTTAGTGGTGCCTGCCCATGATTAGAACGCGTCTCACCATTTGGCCATCATGGCTTTGATTCTTGTCATTTACTGTTTTCAAAGTTTATTATTTTCATATTTAACACTTGTAAGGTATTTGCGTAACAAAATGTAAAAGATAAATATTCACAGAACTTCTGTATCGAAATGAAAAAATACTTTCGATGAAGTGGATTTTTATAGATCACAATTGACTCTAAAAATTATTACATATAACATTAAATCTATAGTTCAAAAACAAAGGCACGAAATCTGTATTATTAGGTTAAGATATTTAACAAGGCTCATGCATTATATTAATGTTTACATGTTTAATGTGTTTACAGAGTATATTTGCGAGACGGATACACGCCGAAAACGACCATGACATTATACGTATTGTATACATTTCATACACTTAATATTATTATGAATATATGTATATATGACGACACTTTGAATTGTCGTATTTAACTTAAATAAATTTAAATAAATATACTATTATTTATATATTGTGTTCTGTGTTTAAGCGTTCTACGTGAAAATAAAAAACATAAATATAAAACTGGTCATTGATTGCGTTTTGCACTTGTATGTTATAATTAATGATGTTTAGTCTGTATGACAAAAACAAAGTTCCTGTTCCTGTAACTTCCCGTTCAATTGCGTGATGGAATCAAAAGGCAAGGGTCGATATTTCTATCAAAGCTACAAAAGTTTCAAAGCTGTATGTATATATTTTAATATCTCTTCAAAAAGCTTTATGTGTAGTTTTATTTGTAAGATATCAATTTTAATTCTCACTAAGAAATTATTCATCTAATTTATATATTGCTAAAGAAATTTTATGTTATTGAGCTTACCTTAAAATTATAATAAAGTACATAGTTATTTATTTTTTCTATCTATGAGAATGTATCTATGAGAGAATGTTTTCAAAGAACAAAATGTTTCTGTTTGGATAATTTATAAAACATATTTATTAAATTATAAAAAACATTATATAAATATTAATAAAATGCAAGAAGGATTAATAAATCATCCATCTTATGTATCTTGTTTTTCAACAAAATTAATAATATTGTACAAACACAAAGAGCTTTAATCAACTCTGTGACTAATAATGTAGTAATAGTAACTAAAGTAAAGGCAATACTTTAAATGTACCGAATTTAACATATAGATTGCCCTTACATTATATATAAAATATATATATTATATATTATATTATATATATATTTACTAATCTAGGTCATATTATTTTATAATCATATTACTATTAAAATATAATGATTAAGTATACATAATTAGTACAAAAGCTATTAGACAATTTCTCGTATTTGAAACACTGTCTTAAAAAATTGGGATTTTATACGTGGCCATTATAAATAGAAGTGCCTATTACCCAGTAATTTAATGAAGATTTTACGTCAAAGTTAGGACAAAGAAGACAAAAGCAAACGGTAAGCCGTTTAATACATCCTTATTTCAAGGACAGCCACCAGCCAATCGGCAATCAAATGCTAATTCGTGCGCTAGGGTGAATACCTTATGCGAACTTAAAAATATCCTCATTATCTACTACAAGAAGTTTGATTACTGTTCTGATGGGCTTTTTTGTTATTCCCGATACGTAAGCACTTGATTGTAATCCCACCTGATGGTAAGTGATGATGCATTATAAGATACAAACGCCTAAACTTCTTAAAAGATAATTTACCTCTTATCGTTTCTACAAAGCATCGTACCGGAACGCATTTTTTTGCTCAGTGGCACGTATTTAACTAGTAAATGGCGGAAGCCTCTCATCAGTCCACACTACGACACATTAAAAATGCGATTTCCTCTATATTTACTTGCCGGGAATCGAAGATTCGGATTTTACTAGCGAAGCCCGTATTCGCACCATTGCCCCAGCGAGGTCGTGAATAATTTGTGTGCTTAAATAAAATGTTTGTGTCATTTTGTGTAACAGTTTTATATATTAGCTATGATCTGTGTTATAGGAATTTTAAAAGTTAAACAAACCTGGGAAACTAACTGAAGATTGAACCAACGCTAACGAGGTTAAAATTTCATAAGTGATATGTTTCCTTTAAATTACAAGGGTATGTATATGTAACTTTGACCTAATTACTTGAAAAGCAGCATTCACACCTATTGATTACACGATTTAGACATTCATCAGGAACAGATTTCCCCATAATCCCTTAGGATAAAGAAGTATGCCATAGAAACCGCGGGTAAACGCCAGCCACGATATGTCCAAAACTATTCGCCCGCTTGACTTGAAATTTAGCGAAAGATATTTTATTCGCGATGTAGACGCTAACGTAGAACGGGTTTTCCTAAATTCCCATAAGTTCAAAAACTATGCGAATGATACGGCGTCTAACAGTCTAATATAAATTCATTATGATAAATGACATTTGTGTTAAGTTTGTCTTTGTTTAATCATGCCTTAAAAAAAAATCCAATTCCAATTTCTATTGGTGAACTACTTCATAAAATATAAAATGCATTTAAATATATAATTTGAATAGTAATATTTGTAGAACTGGTTTTGACGCAATAACACTCTTACAACAGAGAACCATGAGAAATGTCATGAGAAGGGAAGATAGCCATGTATGCAAGAGGCCCCTAAATATGATGGTAAGCGGCAGGACCGGGAGAGGGCGACCAAAAAAGTGTGGATGAACTGTGTGACAGAGGATATGTGTGAATGTAGAAATGATAGCGAGAAGAAATGATATTGAGTGAAGTGGCGAAAAGAAACATTCTGTCCCGACCCCACCTAGAGGGATAAGGGCAAGAAAATGATGAACAGAGAACCACTAGGCCAAAGGTACAAAGATCTATACATATCATAACAGACAAAACTGTAATAATGATGTAGCATCTGAGAAAAATGTACGCATTTCGCATGTGAAACCACTTGAATGAAACTATTTGTTTACTACAGATCCATTAATAATACCTGACTTCACTCGAACAAAGAGAGCAAATTAAAATAATTTTGTTGGCAGCCGCCGTTCGCGCATCCGCCAAAACGGAGTCCTTGACCTTCTTCATCTGATTTTATCTTACTTAAAAATAAGAGTAACCATGAACTCGCTGAAATGAGTGTGCCAGTACATTGGTACAAGCTCACAAGCCGTCGGCCTTCAATGCCGCACAAGGCCTCTTTGTCTTCCGTACATCATAATATTCCCTAGGGTTACCAGATGAAACCTCTCTCCTCACTCATTCACATTTAATTTATACTAATTTAATAGCGTAGTTTATTTAAATATACCTATTTTTTGATTCCGTGCACAATTAACCAAATCCCAAACTTCAGAAATTTCGATAATACCTGAGGCGCATGAGGGTAAAATTTTTACGGATAAAACGTATGATTATCGTCACGGAAATGTGCAGTGGTTTTTACGCTTTTTTTATTCGTTTGAAAGTAAGGTTGTTTTAATATTTATAAATGACGTGTGACATTTGAATTTTCATAAAATATTTCATAAATTCTTCAACATTTTAAATTCGAAAGTAAAATTTAACAAGACTTAAATATTAGTTTCCCAAAAAAGTTTCACATTTGACATGTGTACTTAGTACGCATGCACAAATTTTTATTATATTACCTGCCTACGCATATAAGTGCTATCTTTGCTACATACTTAAGAATATTTCTATTTAAATTAATTTATTTTAATTGTTGTCATTCATTTGATATATATTTAAAATTCTTTCTTTTTTTAGACTTAGCATTCAAAAAATGATAGATATTTACAACTGAACAGTACAATACACGTGAATCTGTAGGAATATTTGGAAAATATGAATAAAAAACTCAAAATACTGTGTTATTTCAAAATAAGTTTTCAAAGAATTGAATATTTTTAATTAGCTTTTAAGTATAATACCGTTATTATTTATACCGAATTATATAACAGGTATAATATTGTACTAAAAAAAAAAAACCACTTTTAGTATATTCCAATTATATCAAATCAATCAAAATATTCTTTAGTCAAGTAGTCAGTAGTCTGTCAGTAGAGTGTGATTCCACTGAAAAGAAGCCGGCAAGAAACTCAACGGTTACTCATTTATATACAGTTTTTTTTGTAGGTTACAATGTGTTTAGCTTCCATGTGCAACTGGAACCAAGTCCAAACATCTTTGTCGCTTAAATAATCTTCAACATTATAATATGCCTTTTGCAATAGGACATTTTTAACATACTAATTACAACTATGTGGAGGTAAACCCAGAAGTGATTCAGGTATCTTATTAAATATGCGAATGCTCAACCTGACAAATGACTTCTGAACCTTTTTCACTCTAAAATAAGGCATTACAAGTTTGTTTTTTTTAAATATATATAAAATAATATAAAAAGAGAATGTACTAAATTACTGCCTCATATGTCTAGTGGTTAGCATGTTCGACTACAGACATGAGGTCCTGGGTTCGAGTCCCGGGTCGGGCCAACTCAAAAATCAATTTTGAGTTTTCTATTAAGATTTTCTCAATATTTGCCCGAAGTTGGGAAGTTGGCGGTGTGATCCACCTCCGTGCCTCGGAAAGCACGTTAAGTCGTCGATCCTGCGCCTGATCTCTCTCCGGTCGTGTCGGATTCCCGTCACTCCGGACTATGAGAGTGAAGGAATAGAGAGTGCACTTGTGTACTATGCCTGCCAATCTGCAGTGGAGCAGCGTAGTGGGTCTATGCTCTAAAAACCCTTGCCCCCTGGCGTGAGGAGGCCTGTGCCCAGCAGTGGGACGTTAATGGGCTGCTACTTACTTACTTACTAAATTGTATTTATTTTGAATATGTGCAATAAAGTTTTAAATAAATAAAAATAAAAGAATATATGTTAGACTCTATTTATAAGCATATAAAAGTTATAAAGTATGTAATTATATAGTTATGTAGTAGTATATATCAAAAGACTATCCTACAATCATTAATGATCTGGTTACTCTAGCACATAAAGATGTCTATGGCTTTCAATTTAGGGAGAGTGCTAAGCACGAGTACAAAGACATGCAAAATAGATGTCTGCTCTTACTACATTGTTCACACTAAAAGTGATGTAAGTGGAATTGATATTTTATGTAAAACTGTAGCGTTATATATAACCTCGCACATATAGGTCCTATATCATATTGGAAATATAGCTTGTTTATGCTTACTTCAAAATATAATGTCCCCGTCGTAATATTAAATCGGAAAACGAAAGGCGAAATGTTTCTGCTGCTTTTTAAATTAATTCACTTGCCCTTTGTTTAGTATAAGTTTTTAACATTTATCGATTTGTTTAGATTTATACTCGACGTTAAACAGTTTTTCTAATATTAATTAATTAAATTGACTAAATACTTTAAAGAGTTTAAACATTTTTGAAGTGAAACTTCTTTAGGGTAAAATTTTTACGGATGAAACGCGTGATTAACGTCACGAAGATCTGCAACGTTTTTTATGCTAATTCGTTTGAGGGTTGGGTATTTTTAATATTACAAGTATATACAAATAACATCTGGCATTTTAATTTGACAATCGTCATTTAATAATATAAAATATTTCATAAATTCTCTTTTCTAAATTTTGAATTCAAAAACAAAATTTAATTAATAGTTTCTAATATTGATAAAAGAACACGTGGCATATTTATTTACCATTCATCATTTGAGATTTGAATAAATTATATGAATTAATTTTCGACACGTTTAATATTTTAATGACAATTAAATTCCTTTTTAAGTCTTAGAAATCTAAAATTTTAGATTTTTATACATATAAACAAGACTTAAAAATTAGTTTGGCAAAAAAGTTTCACTTCTGACATGTGTTCTTTGTACGTACGCACTTTTAACTTTATTTTGTTTTAATGTTTGTTAAACAGACAACCTAATATATTTACACGTGTAGATTCCATAAACATTTTAATTCGATATAAAATCTATTGAAGAAGCTTTAAATTATTTCAATACTTATAACAGACTATTTAACAATAGACATTTACAGGCACCGAATACCTTTACGCCTTGGTAGAATACCCAAATACTTCATTAATAATAAAATATCTTCTATTTTTATTGCAAAACCTTTAAACCATTTTCATATACAAGTTTTGAAAGAGTAATATCAACGGGAACAACTTTTTATTAAAAGTTTTTTGAAACTTAAGTCTAAGTTTAAAATTTAGTGTAACCTACAGGTTATATACAAAAATTCTAAGCATTTAGATGAGTTGTTAGCAAAAGGTTAAAGACTTATACATATTCATACGGACTCGTATTACACACAAGCCAATTAACGATAAAAAGTCCTTTGTATCTATTTACCAGTGACTTCTCGGAATTTTAAGGCACCAATTAACTTTTGGAGCGGGACGTTGGAACAGCGACTCTTTGTTACTTTGGCGAAAATTTGGCACGTCTTGGCTATTTCCGTCCATCAGATAAAGCCTGTCTTATTCCGATAATGGTATTTTTAAGTATATATAAATTTTCATTGATATTACTAAATAAATTTTGATTTAAATATATAATTATTAGAAGTAGAAGCGTCGGTATTATCAGCGTTGTTCTCGATTAAGTGGAAGTGTTTGGAAATCCGTAACGTTTTGATCGAATTGCTAATCTTTTGAAGCCAGTTGACAACACACAAAAAATATTGATATCAGTTCTGTCGTTAAGAAGGAGATCAATGAAATGTACACTATATGTGTAGACTAGAATTGGACCCTCGATAGATATTATTGTGGTAGTCTTTTAGTGTTGTAGAAAGTGGAAGGTAAAAACAAATAATGGAGGAAGTTTACTTTGGTGTCGTTCTCGTATTTTATAGCAGGATTAGAGACGTAGAGATATTATTAAAAATAGCATAACACAAATTAAACAAATGGAATTTAAAGTAGTTCAACAAGCGCACAATTAAGTGCCCGTTATGCAGTATGAATTCGCTATTTTTATTTTTGTTAGTGATGCATTTTTTATGAATAAAAATAAATAAAAAAAAGATGAACTTATATTGATAGTCTCTACAAAATATATTAGAACTTTTGTTATAAGTACATTTAAACAGGTGTATATGATCTTGTCCCACGATCCATACACTATTACACTTACTTCTTTAACATCAAAATATAAGTGCTTGTTCTTTATTAATTCCAATTCATTTAGTCATGGTTAGAAAACTTGAAGAAATCTGCAAAAAACTCAGTAGATAATTATTTAAACATAGGTTTTAAAAGTTTGCAATGTTTGACATTGAGCTTCCGTGTGCAATTGTCCAATTCAATAATTTTTAAATAATTTTCAACATTGTAATATGTGTCAAAAGCAGAGGAAAATCTATAATGTGTATGTCTAACCCGGCAATTGATTTAAGAATCTTTTTGAAGTAAAACTTCTTTAGATGCATGAGGGTAAAATTTTAACGATAGAAGCGTGTGATTAGCGTCACGAAGATGTGCAGCGTTTTTTTATGCTAATTCGTTGGGAGGTTAGGTAGTTTTAATATTTACAAATAGCATGTGGCATTCCAAATTGCCACTCGTCATTTAATATCTTTTATAAAATATATTATGAAAATATTTCATAAATTTAAATAATTAATAATTTCTAATACTGACAAAAAACACGTGGCATTTTTATTTACAATTTAAAATTTCAATAAATTATTTGTATACACGTCACGGCGATTTAAAATTTTAGAATATATACAAGACTTAAAAATTAGTTTTCCAAAGAAGTCTCGCTTCTGTCATGTGGTGACAAAATAGAGCGTTACAAGTTTGTTGTAAATTTTCAAATAATTTTCACCCTGTTTTGATGAAACTTTTGACAATTGTATGAGAACAAAGTTTTCTGGCTTTATATTTTAACACCTCCAATTCAGTCTGCATGTGAATCACCTATTTACATATATAGGTGACATTGCAAAACTGTTGATTAGCTAGTTGATCGTTAGCAGATGATTCAATAAAAGTACCCTAAACCAGGATTTTTATGTATTACGTTCGTATAAGCAATGTTTTCTCTATACCAATAAGTTTAAGGACCTCATTATATCTTTCAAACGCGTCGTACCGTGGCCCACGATCGTCAGAAATATCTGATAAATATTTATACACATCAGTAAAGACGTAAATGACCAGCTAAACATATGACGCGTCATTATGATCCAAATTTAGTTGGTGCCGGTTTTTTAGGAGCCACGTAAATTGAATATAGACGAGGCTGTTTGCCTGAAATACAAACTTCTATAATAATATCCGGCATATCAAATGTAATCAAAACAAAACTGATTATTTGAGTACAGCATCATTGAATAAAAACTGGCTGAGTTTAATCATCTTCAATGTTTTATTTGAGTTAAACCTCGAGCTCCTTTATAGTGTAAGAAACTCTAATTAAAAGACTTTTCAACCAGCTTTTGTATGATAAAGTTTAATAAGTGACATTTGTAATACTTCTGGACTTTATTTGAAAAAGTAACAAATTCTTGTTTCTTAAATTGAAAAAAATGTATATAGCCAGATGGTGTCTCAAAGAGCCAGACTGGCTGGGCATTTAGGAGTGTTGGTGCCAACACTTATGTATGGTAGTGAGAGTTGGGTATGGCAGAAGAATCACAAAAGTAATATAAATGCTGTAGAGATGAGAGCGTTGAGAAGCATGAGTGGATTAAAACTGAGTGACAGAGTAAGAAATAGTGTGATAAGAGAACGTTGTGGTATAAAAGAAGACGTAATGATTAAAATTGAGAAAGGTATGGTTAGATGGTTTGGGCATGTAGAGAGAATGAATGAAAGGAAACTGACAAAAAAAGATTTTTGAGTCACGAGTGAATGCGAATGTTAGAAGGGGAAGACCAAAGCGAACGTTCCTGGACCAAATCCAGGACATTTTAAATAAGGACCAGGTCAAGAGTACTCTAAACCGACGAACTTGTAGGAAAGGTTTAATGAGAATGAAAGAAGCGAAGGAGATATGCAGGAATCGTGGCAAGTGGAAGGACGTTGTCTCTGCCTACCCCTATGGGAATGAGGCGTGATGCTATGTATGTATATATTTATAAAATTCTTCATTTTCTGGGGTTCCTGGAAGAGATCTCTTCACAGAGGTGAGGTAAACAATGTGTACTATTTTTAATTTATTGTTATTATAATTTGGTATTTTGATGCATAAATAATATATCTCGTTATTACTGTAGCAGTAAATATGTTAATATTTTAATAAAATGTTGGGCACATCGGATGTTCTTAATAAATAGCCAAATAGTTAACCAAGTATTGTCTTAATTGAAACACCCGTAAGAAACAGTGGGATATTACTAGGTTATTACCACTACAAGTTTACAATTACTTATTACTGATACGTAATCAACTTTTACATAAACGTAACATTAAGACCGTCATTTAATACGTACAATATAACCTTTAGCGTATTAGTTACGCAAGTTAATTCGTTATGGTAACGCATAAAGGAGAATACCGTCGCTTATTTTTTATATATTTTAATAAATATCACTATACATATTATAAGGTATCCTAAAATAACATAATACGTTAAAATATACAAATTAATTTTTAGAAACATGAATAATGTATATCTTATGTATACTAAACAATTGGAAAATAACATAAATATTTGGCGAGTTATTAAAAAGATGTGTGATTACAAAAAATACTATGATCATTGATATAATATAAATAAGCAATCAATATCAGTAGCGATAGTGCCTTTTTTCAATTCAAATATTTGTTAGTCAATTTTTAATCGTTAATAAAATACTTATAAACTTCATCCACTCAATTACAAACGCATTTTTATAACTTAATAAGTAAAGTAAATACAGATGAGTTAATACAATATTAATTTATCATTAACAATAGTTTTTACGATAAATTGTACAGCACTATCTATTGAATATACACTTAAAAGTTTTAAAGTTTTTCTTTGCAATGACTTTAAGATGTTTGAATCGTAAGAATTTACTGTAATTTTTTTCATAGTACTAATGTATAAAAATTGATGCTAATCGACACGGTCCCTGTAGGACACACAGTTTAATAAATCTTTTATTCAAAAAAGATCGTTAAGGTAATTTAATTACCACAGTAGTGATTTCTTTCGAACTTTAATGATACTAGAGTCCACTATAGCGCAGCTATTCGCCTTAAATAGTACAGTTACACTAGTAAATCTTGAAATATGCCTCTTATGTAATGTGGCATACCGTGACTGTCGCTTTTTGTGTACCACAAATATTTGACCATAATTTTATCGATTGCGTCATCTGTAATTATTATTAAAAGCAAACATCATTTGTCATCCATAATGATTAGTGAGCTTGTTCAACTTAAACCAATAATCTAATGATCCAATCTTGATATTAACATGCGTTTAATAAAGTGAGTAGCTTTTTGTTTAATTTGTGTAGACAATCGCTTGACTAACAATCACACCTGATGGAGAGCAATTTTAGTCTGAAATGGATTGCGTGTGAGTGAATCTTCTTTTCAAATCACATCCGACTTTACCCCTTCCTATAAAGTTATCTTTTGCTTTAAAGTTATCTCTCCTTTTGATTTTACCCGTGCCCTAAAGTTGTCTCTAGTTTTGCAGTTATATCTTGCTTTAAAGATGCCTCTTGCTGTAAAGTTATAAGAAACTAAGTAAAGGAGAAGATGGGTGCAAGGCGTAAATCAGTTTGTATACAATTCTGGTTGTATTGTTGTTTTTCCTTGTGCATTTGCTCTTCTGTATAACCTCTTTAAGTAACAATAATTTACATCAATTTCCTAACGAATTATTTATTAAATCCTGAAATAATAATAAATTCACTCAGTTTGATTCATATCTTTGAGGCCCTTTACTTAGTCAGGTAATATTACTTTTGTTTTATGAGTATTTTTCAATTTATGAACGTCAAATTATTACACAATTATTCCAATAAATTATAGCTATAGATATTTACAAACAAAAAATCATTACGATTATCATTAAGATGTTTACATTATAATATGTTACAATAAGTTAAGTCCAGACCCGTTCGTCATTTATACTATAAGTAGCTGAACCTGCAATTTCGTCTGCGTGGAATGTTTTTTGGATGGCATTTTCATTAATTTAGGCAAATAAGAAATTAGAAACATACGTATACCCTTCCCCCTGCATCCCTCTGTGCTTGTGGAATTTCGTAAAATCCGTTCTTAGCTGACCTCAAATCGGCAAAATCGGCCTATATATATATAATAGGCCTTCTGAATTAGGATTTGCTTGGCATTTTATGATAAAGCTGGTGTTAGCTATTTTTAAGAAGTTTGATTGCAGCTTTTTTTTCTCATTCTATTATGCATGTGGAAATCAGACTTCTTTTTGATTAGGTATAAATGCTTACGTGCGTACAAAATATTTATGTATATGTACACTGACTGAAGAGTCAGAATAGCGGTCTCCTTAAAATAATTTTTCAAAGAGTCACGGGGTCTTTTATCAAAAATCTTCTTTGCCTCCGCTATAATAATCTTCCATAAGCATGAGACTGTGGAATTGAGCAAAGTACACAAATTTTGCAGTTGCTGTGTTCATTTATTGTTTTATATATCAAAAAAATCATCCTGCATTAAGAATAAAAATAGTTAATAAAAGATAAGATAGTAATCTTAATATTAAAAAACGATATCTAAAGCAGTGATTCCTTTGTTACTCATTCTTTAAATGATGAAATATCTATGATTCATTTATTGAGACAATTTCAACATATTTCGTATTGTTAAGCAGATTAAAGACTTACATGTATCCGTAATAAAATTTATTATACATTATCATACGTACCATTTCGTACATTTTATCATACGAAATGGTGTATTTACATTGTTTATTATAAAATTGTTTTGTCTGTAAACTTTCTCTTTATCTGTCTGTCTTACTCAAATTTTTATTGATAACTTTTTAGTATGTCTCTTCGAATAAAAGTAAGTAGGTAGCAGCTTATTAAATTCCCACTGCTGGGCACAGGCCTCCTCACTCCGAGGAGCGAGGGTTTTTAGAGCATAGACCCACCAAGGTGCTCCACTGCGGATTGGCAGGCATAGTACACAAGCACTCTCTATTCCTTTACTCTCATAGTCCGATGTGATGGGAATCCGAAATGACCAGGGAGAGGTCAGGCGCAGGACCGACGATCACACCGCCAACTTCCCAAATTTAACTTTAAACTTTTTCGCCAATTTCCCTTGGCAAATATTGAGAAAATCTTAATAGAAAACTTAATATTGATTTTTGAATTGGCCCGACCCGGGACTCGAACCTAGAACCTCATGTTTGTTGTCAACTTGCTAACCACTAGACCAGTGATGCTCACTTGTACTTTTACCGAATTTTATATATTTTAAAAAGTAGCTTTAATCGTTTGTAAATATGGTGAGGTGATAAGTCAGTTAACAAACTTTATAATTGTAATACAAATATGGATCTCCGTCAAATTTTGTACAAATTTAACCATCTCATTACCAATGATCGATCCATTAAATTTTCTTGTCATCGGAGGTATACTTTCATACCCTTATATATCACAAAGTAAATTAGGTAAGCAATTTACGAAATAGTTCTAATAAATCAATTCAAGGTTTTCTAAACATATTATAATTAAAGCCAAATTAGGAGAGAAGGGAAAATTAATTAATCTGTCTATCAACCACGTCCGTATTGAATTATTAAAAGTTTCATAATAATTTTGATGCTAAGTATGCATATTTCAATCCAGTCTGCATGACTTGACCGGTTAAATTAATTCTGTCAAATCTTTCAAGTTTCCGCATTTGCAACATGAATGAGACAAAAATAATTTATATAAACATCTTAATATTTTACAAATTAAATATATAAACTTGTGTTATTTTTTAAATAGAAAAAAATTGACATTCGCCTAGGTATGGTAAGAGTAACTTTGTCAGTCCGTATTCTCACTTTCTAGAACCTTTGCGTCGGATTCATCCGGGGTGCTAAAGCTGAATGCGTCAGTGAATATCTGGCACCCATTATTCGGATGAAGAGGGTTCTGCTGGGTTTAGTTGGGTACTCTGGTGGTTCAGCAACTTTATCCGGCGTGCTTAAAAACATTTCCCAGCGATAAAAAATAACGTTAGAGGTTAAATAGTCATGAAAATCTATAATATGCAAATGAATCGCAAAATGCGTTGGTAAGCGCATAACGCAACAACGTATGAGTCAATTTTGATAATTCTTTTTTTTAAAGTTCGTTGAAGTCCAAGGATGGTTTTTACGGCAAGACAAGTTCGAATAATTGCAGGGGTAACCCTAAAAACAGTCCTTTTCTGTTTCCCATCCAAACGTTTTCTAACTGAATTTTAGAGTCAATTTGATCTGTGTTGCTATTCAATAAAGTTCATTATAAATTACACAGTTTCTAAGAAATGTAGGTGTGTCCCTAACGTAATTGCACTTTATTACCGCTGCACAAAGTTCAAAATCAATTGAATAGCACAACCCGACCAAATTAAATAGTCACAAAAATGTAAGAGCTATAGATATTTAGTTTGTAAAATCATTCGTAAAACTGTAATGTGCCACATTCCAAATATTTTTGACAGAACGAAGTCTGTCGGGTCTGCTAGTATATAGATATTTTTGTATGGGAAACATTTGAGTTGACATTGATTGACATATTATCTGCAAGGTCAGCTTAATTAATTGTCATCTCACCTGATGGTAAGTGAGCCTACAGGTGGATTGCCTGGCAAAAGATACATATTAATTTTAATTTTAGATAGGTTTTATTACTTTATAATAAAAGGACTAAGATATGCAGCGAGCAACTGGCAAAATAAAGGGACAAGTTTATAAGTAAATTAGTTTGTAATAGTAAATTAGTAAATCTAATATTTCAGTATTTGGCAAAATTTATTAATATTTTTACATTATAATAAACATAAAGTAGTGGGACTATATGGGACACCATATTTTTTGAACCACACGACCTTTTTGTAGTGAAACTTCTTTAGGTGTATGAGGGTAAAATTTTTACGGATGAAACGCGTAATTAGCATCACGAAGATGTGCAGAGTTTTTTATGTTAATTCGTTTGACGGTTAGGTAGTTGTAATTTTTACAACTAACATGTAGCATTTTAATTAGCCACTCGACATTTAATAATTTAATATGCTATTTTTCATATAGGTACTATATTTTCTAAATATTAAATTTAGAACATAATTTAATTAATAATTTCTAATGTTGACAAAAAATACGTGGCATTTTAATTTACGATTCGTCATTTGAGATTTCAATAAATTATTCTTAATATTGTAAGGACAATTAAATTCCTAACATTCTTTTTTTGCCCTCCCTCTAAATCTTGGAAATCTAAAGCTTTACAGTTGTATAAAATTATACAAAACTTAAAAATTAGTTTGCCAAAGAAGTTTCACTTCTGACATGTGTACTTTGAACGCACACACTTTTAATTTTATAAAAAGTTAACTCAAATGTTATGTTCCGACGGTGCAGTAATATAAATTATTTTTATAATAAAGTATCTTGAACAATAATAATTTGAAATACATATTTAGTATGAAATATATCTCACACAGATGTTACTAAAAAGACGAGTGGTGATATGTCTACACCATCTTAATTCAAATTTTAACTAAATTTTAACATTTTAAACATCAATTCTTATGTCTTTTCATGCAATGTTTTTTATATATTTTATATACAGTATTAAACGGCAATAAAATACACATGTTCGGGATTCCGGAACCGTAATACGGCCTCGTGTGGAGCCTTCCAGGAAGTGGACTGCTTCCGAGCGGAAGGCAGTGACGGAACGACTTCACTTCCGGCGCAATACCGTCATTGCTGTGCCTTATCAGCCATGCTCGGTCAACTTTCGCTTATTTTCAACGATTAGTTGTCTACTGCGAATTTTAAAAATACTAAAACTTTGCATTATTAAATTAGCTGATCACCGCAACTCCGTTTGGACATAATAAAAGAGACAGAAGGAACGAATTTGGTTATCATAAAAAAGGTTATAGTAAGCTAATCCTAAAAGATCTGTTGTTCTGGTCTTTTTTTAGAATTTTTAAGCATATTACTAGCGGATATCTGGCATGTGTTACTATGGTAAAAACATATTTATTTATTCCCACAGCATCGGGAACTATTTGTTATATTTTGCGAAGACGTACCGATTTTAATAGCCATTGGATAGCCTAATTTTAGGGAATTTTAAATCCAATGGCATTTTTGCCAAGACGTTTCTTTTTTAATTTTAATTAATATTATAAAGAGGAAAGATTTGTATTTTTGCATGTATGTTGTATGTTTGTTACGTTTTCACACAAAAACTACTGGACCGATTTAGAAACGTTTTTCACCATTAGAAATCTACGTTTTTACTGAGTGATATAGGCTATATTACTTTCTAAAAAAAAAATAGGGATTCCTAATAAAAATGGATTAATGTAACCCAAGGTGTGAAAAAATTGGTCCCATAAAATCTGTCACCGCGTGCGCTGCGAAAACTATTGAAGATAGAACAAAAAAATGTGCAATATTAAGGAACGTATTAATATCTACAAAAAAGTCTCCAATACCAATTATCTGACTACTGTAGTTATGCCACTATAACTAGTTTTTTCATTTTAAAAGTTAATAAAAGTGACGGCAATAATGAAACCAAATTATTCATACCTCTTTAATAATTCTTATCCTGTTAAATGCTATGGTATTAAAGACCGTTTCAATACCAGTAAAATACTATTTAAAATCTTAAAAGCGGACATTCCATTCAAAAAATGTAACGAATTTAAAAATTTCAATTTAAAGAAAATAATGTATCCCGAGTCAAACTTCAGTGTGTCACATGTTGTGAATGGGGAAATTCTGAGACAATAAATTATTACAAATAAATCTTATCTTTAATATTATAGAAGCGAGTGTTGCATTTTGAATGTTTGTTTTTAAATTTAACAAAATATAATAATCAAGCTAAAAATTACTGGACTGATTTAAAAAATTCTACGTAAATGATGTCATGAATGTAAAATCCGTATATTGATTAGATTATTAAGAAATATAAAGAGGAATGTGTGTTTCTAATAATCTGAAAGGAGGTGATTATAAAACTTTTATGTTAGTTGATTTAGTACTTTCCGCTGCCACGAGATCGATATCTACGCGGGTGAATCCGCGGGGTATTGCTAGTTTTGGATAAGACGGCATACTGCGATGGCATAAAACAGTGTATTACGAAAGGAGACACTAGAGACAAGATCAGACAACATGTGCACACTTAAGGGAAGTGCCTTGCATAACATTAGCACTTTGAGTGTAAACAGTTTCCTGTAATATTTTTTATGACAAACTAGAAATTAGAATTTCGGGTGTAATCAAAAATAATGTAATAATAAATAAACATACTATGTACAAATGATGATTAGAATAAAGCTTTCATCACCTATCATTTAGAACTTTTGAAGTGGCCTCTTATTTTTGAAACCATTAAACATTTGTTAATCGTTTTGCTTTGCATCTGGCTTAACAACTACCTGAATAAGGAATTGCATCTCCTATTACAATGTCGTCAGTAAATTTTGTTTTTTTATTATTATCAAATGTTAATATTAAATTTCAGTTCATCATCAATTATAGGCAGAGGCCATCTGTATTAGGACTAGTTAATTCTAAGGTTTTATGACTGATTCAATATAACATACAATTTTTAATTTCCAAATTAATAACTAAAAAAAGCGAATAATATTACGTTAGTAAAACACCATACAAACACGTGTGTTTGCGCTTGTGCGTGTATGTGTGAGTGTTTGTAGTTACAAGAGAGAGATTAAAGAGTGTTGGTGTGTAGGTCTGTTTAATTATGTGCATGTTCTGTCAGAATAATCTGTAGCCACTACTTCATGACCAACAAGTGTTTTTCAATCTCGTTATATGATAATTTTTGTAGCCAGTCAGTAAGTTTGATGTCAGTTTATTAACACTGCCCTTTTTATTATAATAATTGTAGTAGCCCATAAGCTTGAAGTGTCCAATTTGGTTGCATACAGTACTTGAAATATATTAATGTTTCTTATGATTCGTAGGTATTATAAATGTTGATAACTTGTGCCTGATTAGTCTTGGCATCAAACTAGCATTATTTATTAAAATTGTATGGTGTAAAATTTCATAAGAACGTGCATGAAATGCTGAAAGTGTAAGCTGTAAGGTAAGGTACTGCACCCGTATGAATAGCTTTCTAATTACCGCATTGTAACTGACAATTTTTTAGTCGATTAAATGGTTATTTTAAAAAATCATCTTTAAAAGGTAATAAAAAATCAGATCAAAATTTAACATATGAATGAACAATATAACAATAACAATATAAGATGTGTGTAAAGCCTCGTCCAACAAATACGATTATATTTTCAACAGCTTACACATAACCTAACCAAAAAAAGTTTAAGTCTTGTTTATATTTATAGAAATGTAAAACTTTAGATTTCCGAGACTTAGAGGGAGGGATAAAGAATGAATTTAGTTATCATTAAAATGTTATAAGTGTCGAAAATTAATACCATTAATTTATTGAAATCTCAAAAGACGAATTGTAAAAAATGCCACGCCTGTTTTGTCAATATTAGAAATTATTCATTAAATTTTGTTTTGATTTTAAAATTTAGAAAAGGGAATTTATGTAATATGTTTTATTTTATGAAAAAATATAAATTAAATGACGAATGTCAAATTAAAATGCCACATATTATTTGTAAATATTAAAGCTAATATAACAGCATAAAAAACGCTGCACATCTTCGTGATGCTAATCACACATTTTATCCGTAAACAATTTTATCCTCATGTGACTAAAGTTGCACTTCAAAAACATTATATGGTATTAAGAAATCACGATGCAATCGTCATATAGGCTTTTGCTGCTCTGCAGAGCACCTTTCACTTTACTTCTACACCACGGCCTGTAATGCGACATGCGATAGACGGGAGAAATATTTGAAATAATGTACAAAAAGTTTTACATTAATATACACGTTAACTTCCTTCTAAATCATCCTATTTATAAGTGAAAATCGCATGAAACTCCGTACAGTAGTTTGTGAGTTTATTGCGAACAGACTGATCGACGGAGCGGAGGACATTGTTTTATAATATTTAAGGAAACCAACAAAAGTATCCGACGTCCGCCAGACACTCCATATCTGTTTCGGAATACATAATTGAAATCAATCGGAAGCTATGGCGACGGAAGGCCGCGTAACTTCCTACTGCTCTCAACTTCGATTATATGTCCTCGGTAGTGAAGGCAAGGGTACTATTTAATTAATTTAATTGTAAGTTATATGAATTGTATTGCAGCTGTTTCAATGAAATATATCCTAGAAAAATAAGGTTGTTCGTGTGTTTATAAATAAATGAGAGTACAGGAAATGTAATTCCTGTAAAGATAAATTTATTTACATAAATACTAGATGTAATGCACCAGTCAGACAGTTATCAATATATTATTATTATTTTGGATTTATGGCTTTTTCCTGTGCCACACTGGCACAATTTACTTCGCCAGTGTCACGTAGAAGTTATCAATATATTATAAATATCTTTATGACAAGGATAAAAATACCAAAAGTGACGCTTGTTTCGTAAATAAGGGACTTACGTAACATGCAATAATTGAATTACTGTTAAAAGGCTGTTATTTAATAAACAAATAATACAACACTATATTATATGCTTTTAATTAGATTGTGGATTAATGGATTCCTAAGATCATATATTACATTATAACTAAACTAAATAGTAATAAAAATACAAGGAATATTTTTTGTAAAATTATGTTAAATTTTAGTGAATTCATTCTTTATTGAAGTAGGCTTTTACAACATCTTCGAATCGTCACATATCGCTTTCATATTATCTTCAATATGAGACTGATTGTTACATTGAAGATCGACTTATAACCTAAAGTATAGGATGCGGTTCTAACAAGGAAGCACCACAAACTCAATCAAATGACCTTTATTCCATAATCGTTTTTACAATATCATTTTAATAACACAATATAAAAAGGAATTAAAAAAAAAGATCTGGTGATATCTCATAGATTTTAAAAAAGGAAATTTTTGCATTTATACACAACACAAAACATTTATACACACATATTTACAGATACATACACATTCCCACGCCAATACACATACAAAAAACTTGTTTGCATTGTTATTTAAGTTAGCTTTATTTACTCTGTTAATTTTTTAATTTTTGTTTATGTACGTATATTTACGTAATCTGTCATGACCTTATTTTAAGTATAAAATGTAATTTAAAAAAAAATAGCAAAAAATATACGCTGTTTGATTACAAGTACAGAATAAATAAATCAATTTAGCATTTCCTTCTCTCCCACGTTTTCTATCATCTAAGCAAAGCTTTTATAATTGCTGGCAAGTTAGTGCTTGACTGTGATCCCGCCTGATGATAAGTGATGATACAGTCTAAGATGGAAGCGCTTTAGTCTGGTAAGAGGCGATTTACCTCTTACATTACGTCTTTGCTCTTAAGGTAGTAACTAGCCACCCCTGAAGTGTCCCACCAGTCAAGACTCTGACAAATTAGAAAATGCATTTTTCGAAATACGCCCTGCCGGGGATTTAACCCGGGATTTCAAATTATAGTACGATTTTTCAATTAGTTTCGTTTAATAAAGGATTTTAATTTATTCGGTGACATCTATAGAACGTACTCTGGAGTTTTTTTTATAAAAACGAAACTGTTGCCATCAATAAGTTTTTTTTTTTATTTTTCATTTCTATATTCTATTCTACAATTTTTTTTATTTCTCGTATTATATTAGATGCAATCACTTTGTTCATGAAAGTATTAATATTTTTATGTACATATAATAAGTTACTCGGTAGATTCTAAGTTTAATAGTGACTTAAGTGGAAAAATACAAAAACACTGGGTCCTAAATAAAAAAAATGTATTAACACATGTACTCCAGAATAAAAGGGACTATAGAGTTTTACTCTAGTGTCACGGTACGTTGCATGTTTTTGTATGTTTGTTAGGTTTAAGAAAACGATGCATTTTCATCCCTCCTACCCCCGTATAATAGAAATTTTAGTATTTTTATATCATGATTAATCTCATCTCTTTCTCATTTAAAGTTGACTCACTGTAACTTTTTTTAGGGTAATCAAATTTATCTCTCTCTCACTCTTTCTCCCTCTAATGAGTTGTAAGCGAAGTTAACCAGCTGATATATATTATCGGTAATCAATTTGTGATTGTTACGCGTCTAAATTAAATCTTATTAAAACATTCGCCATTCACTGCTTTTCTGGTTACGGAATTTTCAATTTCTGTATTAAACAACACGAAGTGTACAGTGATATAATAAATATCCCAATAATATTATGAATTGTAGTTAAAAATGTCTTGGTAGAAGGTTGTTGCGTGGGTTTTACGAGTCACAGAACAAGTGAGACCGGTCTCCAGGTGCCGGATCGTCCAGGTTCGCAATTGTAACGTATACAATTTATTTTAATTACAATATGTAAAACTGTTAGTCAATTCAATACTTTATAAAACTTGATGACGTTGCCTGTGTAAATTTCCTGTTTGCGGTATATATACTAGAATAAAAGACTTTTGAATTGCTTGACTGTGATCTGACCTGATGGTAAATGATTATACAGTGCTAAAAGGTAGCGGGTTAACCTGTAGGCTTACTAAATTTCATTCAGAGGACAAAATGCACTCTTGAAAATCATTCCATCGAAAACATATTTACGAATTAGTTTAAAATGTACTTTAAACCGTAAATTCGGCGCTGAGTTTGTTATCAAAAATAAAATATCTTACTGAGCGGTATATCTGTGCTGGTAGGATTGCCTCCTCCACTAGTCCAGACTCATATAAATTACTAAATTTAATTTCCTAAATTCGCCCTTTCGGGGATCGAAACCAGGACCATAGCTAGCAAAGTGAGTACTCGCACCACTGCGCCTGCGAGGTCATCAATGTCAGACTGAGCTACACCTTATATTAGCCTGCTAATAATGTAACTTGAATACTTTGAAACATATAAAACAGGATATACTAATCAGTTTGATTGTCAAAGAGCATTGGGCTCATTATATTGAAAATTTAAATATAATACAAAAAAACTAACACGGATACTGTTTGATGGATAGAATCTGAATTGTAATGCTGTGTTTGTAGTTGCGACAACTGTTGGTTTTTTATTAGTGACTTAAAAGATAATAAAGCAATTACGAATACAATATAAAAACTACCACTCAGACATATTTTTAAATATAAAACAAAGGTATTTACTCACACTCTCCCTTATATATGTATATCTTGTTCCGATTTGCAATCATAAATATAATAACTTTTTATACTTCTACTCATGTGCAAATATTTCTTTTAAAGTCGTTGATGACAATTGGCTGTCATGGCTTTGAATTTACAAGTACTCTGTAGGAAAAGAAAGGTGTACTACTCTGTGGTCAGGGTTTGAGGAGAAAGACATTGATATACACCTAATGTTGTTTGTAGAAGGTTTTTACTGCAATAATTTTTGGAAATATGTGTATTATCATTGTGTAAGGGTATATTTTGTTACATTAATTTTATATCATCTTTTATCTCCCCAAACCCCAACCACAGAGTAGTATAACTTTCTGTTGTCCACAGAATACTTTTATATTCAAAATCGTAACATGATATAAAACCGTTGTTTCAAATATAAAATTAAAAAAAAAAGTTAGTTAATCATATTTAATCTATTAAATGCTCATGTAGTTTTAATATTTTTTCTAATGTTTTTAATAGCTACGTGGATGACGTAGGAATTGACTTATTTAAATTCAATTTGATATAACATCCTAATAAATAACAAAGAATGTAAAATACATTCAGTACTTGCTTGTATTAGATTGTTTTCTATAAGAATGTTAAATTAGGTGCATTTCTTTCTAAAACAATACACGAAATCCCTATCAAACCCTACAAACTAAAACTCGAAAGTTATAAGCAAATATAAATAACCAAATACTATAACCCTTTGAGTGAATCACTTAAAATCTTCAAAGAAAACTAAAATACTGTTAATAATGATCAAATTTTGTCCACTTTTTTAATTTATAATTTGGTGTATCTGCGGCTATTTTTTTTCTTTATTAAGATATTAATTGTCCTCGGAGACGCATAATTTGTTTTTCTGAAAATTCTGAAAGGACTGACCCGATTTAGACGAGACTTTCATTTGCATATAACTGATGTCGCAGAGGTTAACATTTTTCTGGACTCCGGATTCCAATACTATATCTATATCGTTTTGTCGAATGCGCGAGGTAATGGTTCTGAGTTCCATTATAGGGGAATTCCATTCTTTAAATTTAAGAAATAATATACTTTTTTCAAGTAAGCACTCAATCATATTAGACTAAATCATAACGAAATGTGGTTGGGTTTTTTTTTGTGGAAAATAAGAAATTCAAGAACGTAGGGCGTAGCTAAAAAAATCTAGTTAGTTAAACATGAGTGCATACGTACTGATAAAATTGATAACCATAAAAAGTGATGTGTTTTTACGCGGCACAAGTATTTCGAGATCTGAATTTCTGTTATCATAGGAACATGTTTAATCAATCGCTATTATGATACATTGACTTGATTGACACAATTCATAATGTAATTAGTTTTCTTTAATAATGTAATACGTGTAACGTTTCCTACGTAACCATAGCAACATGGTTTAATTTACGCACAGTGAAATCAAGAATTAACTTTTTAGAAACCGGTTACGAAATTTACTTTTTATATTGTGTGCCTCGCCCTTACTTGTGTTAATATGTTAAAAACATTTGCACAACTACACAATGCTTGAAGATTTCGAAATTTCTAGGAAGTTGCGTGTATTCAATCAATGTGTACATTATTTTATTTATTTATTAGTTTTCCAACAGAACTTATAGGCACATGGATAAAAAATATATTTACCTTATTTTTTTTCCTCCAGTCGCCACAATAGAAGTATCATCAGCAAAAGTCGCAATTGTATTGTTTTCTAATGCAGGTATATCTCAGGTATAGAGTAAATATACTAGAGGACCTTAGATACTTCCTTGTGGTACACCGGCGTTTATTTTTTTTTTTGAGATCAGAATAGGAGTATTCTTGTCAGTTGTAAATTTTCTGTTAGATATGTATGATTCTGGTATGTCTGCGAATGAGTTTGGGTGCATATTTCTTAGTTTATGTATAAGACCTTCGTGCCCAACATGGTCGAAAGCTTGAGCTAAATCTAGAAATCCCGTTAAGTAGATCTTATTTCCTTCGAGTGTTTTCTCTATGATATTAATTATCCTATGTACTTGTTCTATTGTGGAGTGCTTTCGAGAAAACCAAATTGGTAATCGGGAATCAATTTTCTTTCTTCGATCAGCGGTTTTAATCTTTTTAGCAAAAGCTTTTCAAAGTTTCGATATAGCTGGCAGAAGCGAAATTGGTCTTAAATTAATACAAGGTGAATAACGTTCTTATTATATGAGATGACGACATGGTAGAAGTAAGTAGATTCATGGTATAGGTTCTACTAGTCTAGGGGATATGGCGAAATACTAGCCAGTCTACTCTTGAAATCCGTTCCAATCCATATCATAATGTAAATTATAGAACCAGAGTCACGGTATGAACTAACTTTGGCCAAGTCATGCAGTATTAAAGTTTATCACAGTGTTATCGGCCAACGAGTTGCACCAAATAATTATCTTTTCCCAGTATTAATAGGCAGCCGAAACGCACAATATCTGTTTTCTTTTAAAACATTATTATAATATAACACCAGTTACTAACCGGAGAGTAGTTTTTGTTGTTTAAATAATTAATACAAACGTATTAAATGCTTAAAGAAATTTTTTTAAATAAATATATGTGTTTTTTATCGTTAAGTTCATATACAGCCTGCTCTATTTGTTTATGACGTGATAACTTTTAATAAAGTAACCTATAATAAAAAAAATAATAATCTTTATTAATGACATACAGGTCCAGTTGTAAGTTCTTTAACCTAAAATCTTATAAAGTAGTGTTAGTATTATATAAATTAACATAAACTTAACATCTAAACATAATTTATAATCAAAGGATAGGGTATGAAATTGAAAAATACCTGTTCCAAAATTCCAGGAAACCAAAATTTAAATAAATATCAAAAAATAGGGGTCTCCATTAAAAACGCATTAATGTAACCCAAGGTGTGAAAACAATTGTCACAACAAATCTATCATGGCGTGCGCTGTGGAAACTATTGACGATAGAAAAATAAAGTTATGCAATATTATATATAGAATGTATTAATATCTCGAAAAATGTCCGTAATACGATATGTTCGACTAGAGTAGTTATGCCACTATAAATACTTTTTTTACTCACAAGTCATACCCAAGTAATTAAAAACTAAGTGAAATAAAACTTTTGTGTTAACATATATGTAAAAGAGAATGTACGAAGTTTCTTTGAACACTCTCATACGAAAAAACTGAAGAACTCATAAAGTTAGTTACATAAATCCTAATGATACCGACCCAAATAAATATGTACTCGCTCATTCATATACCCATTCAACACTCACATAAGTACACATCATTCACACACTGTCCCATATATAAATATATATACATTCATATAAGCCAAATTTATTTGTTAAAATTGTTAAGTATTATGTACAACCTGTGTTTTATATAAGGGAAGACGTTGATCACTGCAACACAGTTTATACTACTGCAGGATCATCGTTCCTATGTATTTAAGATCCCCTTGTACAGTTCTTGAATATAAATAAAATAAAAATAGAATATATAGTCCAACTTAGTAAACTTTCTACTGCCACGAGATCGGTAAGATAATACAAGAAAATACATGACTGCTTCAGTCATGTATTTTCTGCATAGAAAACCATCTTCTGTTGTAAAATGAAGTCAGTTTTTAATTTACATCGTAAAAATTCGATTAACGTATTTTTGAAACGCCTATCCACGGTCCCTGCGTAAAAAAAACTCAAGTATCAAAACTTAATTTTGTAAGACAGTTTTTCAAAGATAAATTACTTTTTACTGTACCACCTTTTGTACTAATGATATGTTTTTTAGCATGTTCTGATACCTATATGGTTTAAAAAACGAAGACCTGGGTTGATATAATGGTTATGATGAAAACGTTAACATTTTTTGGTCCCCGGTAGGGAGAATTTAGAAAATTGCATTTTCTAATTTGTCTGAGTCTGGTCTGGTGGGAGGCTTCGGCCGTGGCAAGTTATCACCCTACCAGAAAAGACGTACCGCCAAAACAAAGAGATTTGTGTGTATCGCCTCTTATCGAGGATTAGCACGCTTCCATCTTGGACTGTATCATCACTTACCATCAGGTGATTTCACAGTCAAGCGCTAAACTGTCAGCAATAAAAAAATTTGACTAAATACGAGTTGACTCCGTATACGTCGATTTACACGTGACCTAAGTTCACGATTTACACATGATCATCTTCTGATTAACAACGAGGCTTTGAACACATTCATAGACGTTGCCAAATTACCATGGAATAACAATTATTTATAATATTTGACACAGTTGAGAAAACGCCCTAAAGTAAGGTAGTGGGACATAGAAGTTTAACTGACGAGACTTCAGGCAAAAGTAAACTTGGTATTAATAATATTTTATTTTACTAAAACCGGACAACTGACAAATCTTTTTATAATATAAAAAAGGCGCTTCATAATTTAATCGCCAAGCACGTAAGTCAAATGGGCTATACTTTCGTATGCCAACCAAACGTGTCTTGATATTACGTGTCTGACGTAACCATCACATAAGGAAATGGGGACAAAGTCAAGGTCTGTTAAATTTCACTTGCCATCTGGTTTTTGTGTGGAAAAACCATTAAGTTAATATAACTTGTTAGTAAGTAAGTAAGTAAGTAGCAGCCCATTAACGTCCCACTGCTGGGCACAGGCCTCCTCACTCCGAGGAGCGAGGGTTTTTAGAGCATAGACCCACCACGCTGCTCCACTGCGGATTGGCAGGCATAGTACACAAGTGCACTCTCTATTCCTTCACTCTCATAGTCCGATGTGACGGGAATCCGACACGACCGGAGAGAGATCAGGCGCAGGACCGACGGCTTAACGTGCTCTCCGAGGCACGGGGGTGGATCACACCGCCAACTTCCCAACTTCGGGCAAATATTGAGAAAATCTTAATAGAAAACTCAATATTGATTTTTGAATTGGCCCGACCCGGGACTCGAACCCAGGACCTCATGTCTGTAGTCGAACATGCTAACCACTAGACCAATGAGGCAGTCACTTAACTAACTAACTTGATAGGTGTTCTTTAATAACGTTGATAATAAAGAATTTTGCAAGTGAGTTTTATTCTTTCTTCAAAACCACTTCTTTAACTTCAAACATAGTAAGTAAATATACTTTAATAAACATTTTAATATAAGTTTCTTAAGAATAAACATAATTAAAGCCATTATTTATTCAAAACTAAATAAAGTGTCATCCACTACCAGTTTACAAAAAAAAAAAATGAACTTGAGTGATTAAATAAAAAAGTATTTTATTAGGGATCGAAAATTTGAACTATAGGATGTATGTAGAGAGAATGTGAACTAATATCACGATATGACTTTAACAGTTCGAGTATTTTGCTATCAAAAATATTATTCAATTGCCTTATGTGCCTTTTTAATTCTATTATTTATTATATTAAATGCTTACTAATATAATTACAAGTTTATAAAGAACTTATAGTGTAAATAGATGACAGTAGAACTCTAAAAAAAAAATCATTATAATCGGTAGAGAAGTTTCAGTACAGGAGTTCATGGCGGTCAAAGACTGTGACAGGGAATTTGTATATATTTACTCGTAGATAGATGATATAAAACTTAAAACAATGCAGCCATCAAAACGGTCGACGCTAAGAAAATGGGCTATAAACATCGGTAACATGGCATAACGATGTTGCCAACGTGTTAATAAAATATAATACTACCGCCCAGTAAATCAGGAGTGAAACAAAAAGTTACCGCGATACATGACCGGTAATGTCTAAATAAGGCGAAGAATGTACATTAACAAAGATTGGGACAAGTTTTTTTTAATACTTATCTCTTGGTTCAGTATAAATTCAATTACTACAGTTGTAACTTGAGAGTGAGCTTTCAAAAACGGACAGTATCTGCGCTTCGTCGTTATGTGGCTCTTTTGAAATTCAATTCGCGTCTGTCAAATTGATTTGCATAGAATAATTGAAGGAATTGAGTAATTCGAACACTATAAATGTTTTCAACGCTTTGGCGTTTATATTTTATAAATATCAATGATTTTAAAAAATAATTCGATAGGTTTCAAAAATTTAGATCTCATAAAGTACAAGTGATATTATAAAAAATACTTAGAGTTTCTTAGTTTCGTAGAAATATTTGGATACAAGATGGCCTAAAGTGTATCCTATAACATCAGGATATCTGTCAGTGAAAGTGCCGTCAAAATTATAAAGCAGTTTTTAAGAGACAATAAGACACACGTTCATATGTCATAAGTAAATTTACTTAAAAAATTACATTTAGACGTCACAGAAAGTCCAATTTTTTTAAATGTAATTTATTAATCTTGTTGTATAAATATGTATACACATTTATAAAAATTTGTCCTTTGTTATTGAGCCATAAAGAATACAAAAATTTTAAAATCCGATCTTCTCTATGAATAATCAACTTCCGTGTTATTTATAAGACAAAATTGTATAAAAATATATTACTACACGTACCAATATATTATGTTTTCATTTATTTTGCTGTTTATACATTGATATTAAATGTACATTGTCTAAAGTTTCAAATAATATTTTATTTCTCTGTATGGCTTTTAATGTAATGATATATCAAAACAACACATCATTGTTTTTTCATTAATTCAAGTGAACTCTAAAAGCCACACCTCTTTTATTATACCGGTTTTAACATTAGGATGTACGGCTGCGAAGATCGACGTTATTAGTCTCCATAATTAAGTTAACACTTCTCAGCTAACGAAGTGTCCTTAAATAGATTCAGTTACCGCATATGGCTTTGTAAAAAGACGCAATTGAAGAGTATACTGCCCTGACATTGATAGCCATAATATTGTCTCTCTACGTAAAGACTTATGTCTAGAATCTAAGCAAAATGAAGTCAACGAGAGCAGTATAAAGATGGAAGATTGGCTAGCCCAAATCTGAATACCACAAAGTCTATAAGAGCAATATGGAAATGGGAGACTGGTTACCGCAAATCAGACTATCACGTAGATCATCTAGTATATGAGAGTAATATAAAGATGGGGAACTGGTTACCGCAAACCAGAAGGCTATCAAATATATGAGAGCAATATGGAGATGGGAGACTGGTTACGGCAAATCAGAAGACCATCAAATCTATGGGAGCAATATGGAGATCGGGGGCTTTAGACACAAAGCATAAAACTTTATTTAAAGCCTTGTGTGATAGAAATAAACAGTACAGAAATTTTACGCTCTGTGCTATAAGCACCGATTTTTGGATGAATATGGTTGAAATAAAAATATAGTTGAGTAACGAAATAAAGGTTTGCTGTACTTTGGATAGATTAACAAAACTCGTGACGCCTTATTCTATTTGATATTTAATATTGATTAGTCCAGTGTCATTTTCTATAGAAATAAGTTGGAATTTTATTTGACCCTACCAACTTCTTTTTATCACATTATCATAATTCTTACAGCGACGTTCTGCGACATTCACAATGCCCATATCTATGTTAAAATTTATTTATTAATGTTGTTAAAATTTCATATTATGTTGACTATACTAATTTTTATTAACACAATGCATTTCAATATTTTTTCTTGATTCTGTTTAGTTCTCTTATGTAATGCATTAGACATAATATACACGTTTAAGATAACATTTACTTCCTAGACAACAACTACGTAATACGTTACTTATTACAGTTCCCTGGACGATAGAATCTAAGACGCGTATGATACTGTGGAAAGCCTTATTTTATCGAGCTCATCCTACTCTGCAATTAAATGTCATTTTCTTTAAAAGATTCTTCAGGTATACTACGATGAACTTTCGTAAATAGTAATTTAGTCTAATTTTTCGGTCTTTAATTGAGGTTTACTTAACCTATATTTAAATTGAATTTCAAAACGTAAATAACGAAATATAACAGTTGCATTAATGCGGTTGAGCAACAATCGTGATAGTTAGCTCCGAATTCACTTGGCCTATGTAGGGATGTAAAGGGAAAGGTAAGTAGCAGCCCATTAACGTCTCATTGCTGGGCACAGGTCTCCTCACTCATATGAGAGGGGGTTTTAGAGTATAGACCCATCACAATGCACCACTGCGGATTGATAGGCATAGTACACAAGTGCACTCTCTATTTCTTCACTCTCATAGTCCGATGTGACGGGAATCCGACACGACCGGAGAGAAATCAGCGACAGGATCCACGGCTTAACGTGCTCTCCGAAGCACGGGGCTGAACACACTGCCAAGTTCTTAACTTCGGGAAATATTGAGAAAATCTTAATAGAAAACTTAATAGAAAATTTTTAAATTGGCCCGACTTGGTACTCGAACTCAGGACCTCATGTCTGTAACCACTAGACCAATGAGGCAGTCAGTTTGTAGGGATACAATATTGTACTGAATTAAATATATTATATTCAATTTTCTCCGCGGAATCATGTCAAAACAATTATACATTTGACATCTCCATTGAAACCGCAAACGAATGAAGATTTACATAATTATATATATATATATACACGAGATATCCAGGTATCACTACGATATCTCTGGAACGATTAGTCGTAAAGACTTGAAATTTGGTAGGAATATTCATTTTGCCGAGTAGAGGTCATGTTTCCTATTTGTAAAACAAGTTTGCCTAAATTAATAAAATTGGTACCCAAAAAACAGTACACGCAGACGAAGTCACGGGTTCAGCTAGTATATAATATATAAAATACCAGTATTTATAAACGATATCGCTAGATCGCTGTTGTCGTAATAAATCATTTAGCCTGTACTCTGCATACAAAAATTATAGTCTCCATAATCTTACATAAATAAGTTGACAGTTTAATAACGTAGCTTGGTAACCGTGATTTTTTTCTATTAAAGGAATCCGATTTTCTTTTCTTCCACTTAATAATAAGTAATAAAAAAAATTAAGTCAATTTCTATGCCTTCTCACATGAAGTTAAACTATATTACCTAGAAACTTTTAAGCAAAGCTGCGTAAAAACTATAAGATTAAATTTACTTATTACTAGCTGCAAATCCTTACAGATTGTATCACATTAATTTTTACGTTGAGTATCTATAATTCACAGCCTAAATAAATGTAATATAATTAAAATTAGAGCTTGTTTATTTAATTTTAATGGATTTCATTGCGAACCGCTGCATGCATATTTATAACTTTGTTATAAAAAATCAACCACTATGTAAACATGACTTTTTAAGATGCGGTCTATAGCGTATTTGAATACTTCAAACCGCACATTATACTTAAGTACCATAGATTTTCCTGTACTTAAAAACTCTCAAATCATTCGTATACATTACTACTTAATATAAAAACATTATTTATTTGAAAGTATCAGTCCACTTTAAAATTAATCCTGCAGATAAGTTTTTATCCAGTTGACATTTTTCACTGTATATGATAATTATTAATGAATCGATGTGAAGTGGTTCTGTAATAAAAATATAGTGATATTTATGGCTTTTTCACAAGTAGTAAAAATGATTAAGAAAAAAAATTCAGCAAGGGCGAAAACTTCATCATATTGAAGTTAATAATACGAAATTCAACTATTTTGTTCCACATTCATAAATTGAAAACATTTTTAATATCTATAATTATAATTGTTGTCTTCTTCTTCTACATATGCCTCTCCATCATTGACAAGACCTTGAATGATGGAGAGACAAATGTAGCATCCAGTTTTTCGAACTTCTCCCTGTCCATGGCTATATGTCCAGTTCATTTGCAGCTTTTACGCCAGTCTATTTCCTTATATTACGTAGACATTACTACATTCTTTCTCTTTCTTCTTCCCACGCCTCTTATTCCGGCAAAATTATTTTAAGTAATGTTATATTGAATAATTGTTTAAAATTTAATAGTAGCGTGTTGACTATAAGTCTCTCGTCACCTGAGTCTAATTTATCATCCAATAAGGAGTTATCACTTCCAGAATTTTTGTAGTGTAGATTAAAATACGTTAACTTATAGATCAAATAATGCTTTCAAATATCTTGCTTGAAATTCTATAGGAGCACTCCCAGTGAACCATATTATCGTTAACCGTTGTTATATAAAAATGAGAAAAAATAGCTTACAGGCTTATATATATAAGCAAACATTATAACAGCATCTAAACTCCCAACAAGCTTTCTCAGACACATTTTATAGGTATAGTAACATAATTTGTTGGTATAGTAACCCTTTTTATGTAAGGATGTCATTTGAACCGTAATCCTACATTGTTTATAAAGCACAATCATATTAAAGAAGATACTAATCAGGATACGAAAATTATGTTCGTTAATTATTATGTCACGAGTGTGGTGCCTCGTCAGACACAGCCCGCCACTCTGCGGCAAAATGTCCCACCTTAGCGACTCTTTATGACGTCGCTCATCGGCTCAGACTTCTCACTGGCAAGTATTGTAGGAGCAATACTTACCAGTGAGCAGGCCTGGAGAGCGTTTGCCTCCTTTTGCGAGACTGTCATCTCGCTTAAGGAGGCACGGCAAAGGGAGAGGGTGAATGCTGTCGAAGCACTCCAGCCCCGACGAAGGGATGCAGGAAACAGGAGGCGGAGATTCGTACAACTCCTCCCCCTGTAGAATATCTATGAGCCGGCAGCAACCGAGGGGCCAGAGAGGAATGCCTCAAAGAACCTCTGGCTCCCCACTCATGGTTGGTGGCGGTCCCGCTGGGTTTTAGTGGGTATTGCGAGTTTGTATCCTCGCAGAGTCCCACACTCCCGATCTTTAGTCGGGATGCGTAAATGCATTTCCCAGCGACACAAAATAATATTAGAGATGTGTGAATTTTCAAGAGAATTGGATGCTTTAAAGTTACTCAAAATTACGTTGAGATACTTTTATAATTTACACATATATAAAAAGTATAAGATTTTTTTACAAACTTTTGCAAGCATTATCACCCGTGTAATTATTGATCGCGTGGGAATATGGAAAATCAGTACTTTGTGATGACATTGTGCTAAATTCCAAGCTAATCTGGTAAAGTTTTGCAGAAGAGCGACTTTTCCCATTATTGCCTTTTTAATAAAACTATTTTGGAACACTTCTGGTTTCAGTCTATAACGAACACTGTTATAACCAAATTTAATATAACATTCAGAGTCTAGCTTGACAAATTCGTCAATGGCGACAGATTGATGAAAGATATCAATCCTCCCTTATCTGTTCCCCAATTTTCAATCGATCAAACGTTATTTAGATTTATATCAATTCCTTAAATTATTATATTTTTGAAGGTATCATGAAATGGTTTGACGCGAGCGAAATGTATGTACATATTGTGATCAGATCAGAAATGATTATAGCACAGCTATAGATGGATCGCTGACTCTTGTGCACCATCCGCTTCATGTATTAGATGTAATGAAATAAACCTTAAGTAGGTGTAAATTTTTTTCAGTTTTTCAGTTGTGAGTTACATAACTAAGTTATATATAAAAAAAGTTAAAAGTGCGTGCGTAAAAAGTACTAATGACAGAAGTGAAACTTCTTTGGTAAACAAATTTTTAAGTCTTGTTTATATTTATACAGATCTAAAACTTATGATATCCGAGACTTAGAGGGAGGTAAAAAGGAAGATATTTTAGGAATTTAATTGTCATTAAAATATTATAAGTTACGTAAACTAACACAAATAATTTATTGAAATATCAAAAGACGAAATGTAAATAAAAATGCCACGTGTTTTTGTCAACTACCTACCCTTCAAACAAATTAGCATAAAAACGCTGCACATATTCGTGACACTAATCACGCGTTTAATCCGTAATAATTTTACCCTCATACGCCTAAAGAAGTTTAATTTCAAAAGTGTTTTAGTTCTTGTTTATATTTCTATGTCGGAGTGCAATAGTCTGTCGAACGCTGTTGCCATCTGTCTATCGGTGTAAGGCAGAGTCAATAAGTGGCAGTACGGCGCGCGCCTCTCGGCAGTTCTCGGGTGACGGTCCGCCAGAGCGGTCGACTATTGAAACTGTTGCGTTTCTAGCTATTAATGTTAATGTTTTAGTGTCAATTGTTATCGGGAACATTAATTGATTGGACATTATAATCTGACTTAATTAATAAAATGTTTGATTGCACCAACATAACCCACCAACGCCCACAGTATGGAAATTGATGTGATTTATGATTGATTGATATGATTATGGATGCCATTAATGACGATGTCGGCGGAGAACCTTACGCCTCACCTATGCTTTATGCTTTCCTTCTCTGTTATTCTCCGCCATGTATAATAAATTACATTAAAAAGTGTAAAAAAATGCCCCATTTAATTCTAATCCATATATTTGACGCACCATGATCATGCGGTCCTACGGTAGATAATGTAAGCATACCCATGCGAAGCCGGGGCAGATCGCAAGTATATTTCTAAAAGGCTTATAACATTGTGATACAGTGGTCTTAATAGTAAAGGTCGTTTGTCTAGATTTACTTTCATTACAGAACCCCGGAGATACAGAGTGGGTTCGCACGTAATCGATTTACTTTTTTGCCGTGGTCTTACTCTTTTTACAATACACTGGGCGAGGCAGACTTGCGGGCGTTACGGACAAGTAAACCTGTTTTAAAAGAATCGCGAAGTTTTGCCGCCTTGTACATAGATACACATACAAGATACGTAAATGTGTTTTTTATACACAGCAATAAGTTTGCGTGTTTGGACTGTTAATATACGTGAGCATTTCAACTCGTCGATTTTGTCTCTAAAATAGATACAGCTCTAGAACTAGCTTCTTTATTGCCCACAAATGTAGTCGTATGTACGACTTTCATCTTAATTGTATTATTACCTACTAGAAAACTTTATTTGTTTTACATAATTACCACAGTGCTTTAAACTACTATGTAACTATTTACATTAATTTAAGTATATGAGTCGTGTTAACTTTTTATATTGCCTCTAAAACGACCAGTATTTGCTTCGCTTCGACGACAAATTTAGTAAATTGAATTTTCTAATTTATCTACGGCTGAAAAGGTAGGAAAACGCTACGGCCCTAGCTAGTTACCACCCTTTCAGCAAATTCGTACCGACAATCAGAATAATACGATATTTTATTGAAGCTATAAGAGATAATTAGCCTATTTCCGTCTTAGACTTTATCATAACTTACCACCAGGTGAGATTACAGTCAAGCGCTTATTTGGCTTGGATATTACCGTTTCTGTTGAAACATTACGATAAAATGCCTACGCTACTTCTGCTATCTATTTTAAAAACATATATATTTACATAAGCGTTTATTAATATGTTAAATAAAATATTTACTTGAATTAGAAATGTTATTATGTTATTACAGTAAATACCTAAAATAAAGCTAGCCATTAAAGGCATATTGTTAAGTTAAGCGTATCTACGCAATTTTCCTAGATACAATCACCTATCTTCTAAGAAACTTATTATTGACGGTATGTTTATTTTTTAAGGCTAATTCATGGCTGAGAAAACGTGACTAGTATGCTATTATGTAACGAATATATGTAATTTTATATGCAGTGTTCGACTGTGTGTTGGGAATACCATGTTTATGCAATAGTGTGGAAATGTAAGTTTCAGTAAGAGAAGTAATATATAAAGAAATAATGTCAATGAATTTCTACCCGATCAAAAATGACCTTCTTAAACACCTTAAACATGATTTAATCTTTATCCATTTACGATATATATATATATATATATATATATATATATATATAAGCTACNTATATATATTTTCTATATACTAATTAAATTTGCATAATAAATTCAAGTGATTTAAAAAAATGGGTGAGCATAAACTATACATATACAAAGGCACTTGTCAGAAGTGACTCTTCTTTGGCAGACTAATTTTAAAGTCTTGTTTATACAAATCTAAAACTTTAGATCTCCGAAACTTAGAGGGTGGGAAAAAGAAAGGTATGTTGTGAATTTAATGTTTTTAAACGTCATTAAAACATTAAACGTGGAGATTAATACAAATAATCTCAAATGAAGAATTGTAAATAAAAATATATACATAGCATCACGCCTCATTTCCATAGGGGTAGGCAGAGACCACGTCCTTCCACTTGCCACGATCCTTTTATATCTCCTTCGCTTCTTTCATTCTCATTAAACCTTTCATACAAGCTCGTCGGTTTAGAGTACTCTTGACCTGGTCCTTGTTTACCTTTCTCAGTTTTAGTGATTACATCTTCTTTTATACCACAACGTTCTCTTATCACACTATTTCTTACTTTGTCACTCAGTTTCAATCCACTCGTACTTCTCAACGCTCTCATCTCTACCGCATTTATTTTACTTTTGTGATTCTTCTGCCATACCCAACTTTTATACATGAGTGTTGGCAGCAACACTCCTGCATGGACAGCCAGTCTGGCCCTTTGAGACACCATCTGGCTATTCATAAAGGCGCGCAGAGCGCCATTTACCATTTTTCATTTTCGTATCAACTAAAAAAACTAGGCACGTGAAAAAATAACGTACATTACACCTTATACTGCAACGCCACTCTTTTGTAAGACCATATTAATATTTTTTGAGTAAAAGTAATGTCAATGCCATAGAGTTATTCCAAGTAATTAAAGTTTTCTCATTGAAACAAAAAATTAAAGGCGTGGCGTGCCGAAGAACTCTTAGAAATGCAATTTATTCTTGAAAACAACCGTTTCCGTTCTTAAAACACTATTTTTCGAGAAAACCACAAAACTTGACTAGATTATTTGTGTAAAAAAGTCTTATACCGATATTTCGTCTCCCGTCTTGAATGGTATTTTTTTCAACAATAATAGTTAACTTTGTATTCATAACCTAATCAAATTACTTTACATCGAATATATATCTAATATATTAATTCTAATACATTTTTTAATTCGTAACAGCATTTATGTAGAATGTTCTAACAAATGAAAAAATACTTTACAGGTATTGAAACAATTCTAGATTTCAAGGAGGTAATGAAAGAATTAAATCTCTCCAACAATTTTTAGCTTGTTAAAAATAAAAAGAGTGTAGGTATGTCGGAGAATAAGAGAAAAGGATAGCACAAAGCCACTATGCGTAGGGTTCTCCGCCGACATCGTCATTAATGGCATCATACTTTCCATACAGTGGCCGTTCGTGGGTAATGTTGGTGCAATCTAACACTATTTAACTCGGATTATAATGTTCAATCACTTAATGTTCCCGATATCAATTTGCTCAAACTCATTAACAATAATAGCTAGGAACGCGACAGTTCAAAAGTCGATCACACCGGCGGCCCGCCACCCGAGAACTACCGAGTGAGGCGCGCCGGACTGCCACTTATTGACTCTGCTCCACACCGATAGACAGATGGCGCCAACATTCCACAGATTATTGCACACGGACCAGCAATCCACAGACCGTTGTACTCTGACAGGTATATTGGTGGGTGTCATTGGTATTCTTGGAATATGAGCAAGTCGCCAATCGCAGGCCAGGTATAAGGGTCGCTACAATTTTCTTTAGAAAATTCTATGGAACGTCCGATTTTAATCATTTAAAAAGTATTTTACGGGTATTGAAACGGTCTTAAATAAAACAATATGGATTAATACAGAGGTATAAATAATTTGGTTTGTGGTGTTATTATTGTCGGCACTTTTATTAATTTATAAAATGTAAAAAAGTAGTTATAGTGGCATAGCTACAGTAGTTGGGCATATGGTATTTCCCTTTTTTGTAGATATTAATACATACTATAATATAGTAGAACATTTTTTCTATATATCATCGATAGTTTCCGTAGCGCGCGCGATGACAGATTTTTTGGTTCACATCTTGGGTTACATTAAAGCATTTTTCGTGGAGATCCCTATTATTTTTGAGAAAGTAATATAACCCATGTCGCTCAGTGAAAATGCAGCTATCTAATGATGAAAAAAATTTTGAAATCGGTCCAGTACTTTTTGTGTGAAAACGTTACAAACATACATACATACAAAAACAAATGTGTCCTCTTTATAATATTAGTTTAGACAACTAATCCATTTCTACATGAAAATTTTAGAAAAGTCTTTAAAATAATACGAATTCGATATTTTTGTCATAAAATTAAAACCAATTTTTCTATTAATATCTGTTGTTTAATATATTTATTTAGCGGTATGCACCTTATCATTCAAATACGTCCAATCTTTTTGCTATACTAACTGCTCTTTTTCTGTTTAACCACGTTAGTGTATTATTTTAGACCTCACTATATATTATTTATTAAAGTTGCCGTATTTATACGATTTTTATTTTTAACAAAATTATTTTTGTCCTTATTTAAAGTATTTTAACATAGCTACTCTATGCCTACAGTATTAGTTATGCATTGTGATGTTGTATGACCGATTTATAGCTTGGTTCATAGGTGATTGATGCAGTTGCATATTGCACCTAACGTTATGCTAATTTTATAAGTCTTTCTATAATTTACCCTATCATTAAAATGAAACTCTATTTGTGATATTGCGATCCAATCAGCCCGTTTTCCAATTTTTTTTGTGAGGAGGAAACTGGATATTTTGTTCGGTTATGAAGAGAGAAGGAAACTCTTTTTTCATTTAATAGATTGTGTCACTTTTCACCTTCATCTTTTAAATTATTTTAGATACTAGTAACCAAATTAACGCCATATTTCATGGTGTCTCACTACAGAAAGGTAAACTCAAACTCAAAATATCTTTATTAAAGTAGGCCATTTACAGCACTTTTGAATATTCAAAAATATATTTTTCCACACACTAATTTTAATGTACGACTGATGATGGTGTTAAACAAGATGATAGGTGATGAAGATGGAAATGGTAGAAGTACAGAACTGAATTAGAGCTTTAAATGTTCTCGGATCGTCAGTAAAATAATTTTATATTGATATATTGAAAGATATATTGCGATTGTCAACTAAATTTACTCAATTCACTAGCAGAGGTCCTGATTTCGAGACCCCGTAATAAAATTTAGAAAACTGCATTTTCTAATATGTCTAAGTCTGGACTGGTTGGAGGGTTCGGCCATGGCTAGCTACCACCCTAGCAATAAAGACGAGCCGCCAAAAACCATAAGAGGTAAATTACCTCTTAATAGGTCAGCGTGACCTATTAAGAGGTAATTTACCTCTATATTAAGATTAAGATCTTAAGGTAAGGTATTAAGATCTTTACAGAGATGCCGAATTGACCACCGGTACATACACGTGTTGAAGTGCTTGTACGAAAACGCCACCATGTCAGTCCGTATACAGGACCAAAGCACAGAGTCTATCCAACTGCAGCGTGGAGTGCGACAGGGAGATGTTATCTCCCCGAAGCTCTTTACTGCGGCGTTGGAGGACCTGTTTAAGCTTATGGAGTGGAACGGACTGGGCATCAACATCAACGGCGAGTACATCACTCATCTACGGTTTGCCGACGACGTGGTCATTATGGCAGAGACTCTGGAAGATCTCAATGCAATGCTCGATGACCTCAGCAGAGCTTCTCGACAGGTGGGCCTAAAAATGAACATGGATAAGACGAAAGTTATGTCCAATATCCATGTTCCGCTCCACCCAGTCATCGTTGAGAACTCTACACTCGAAATTGTTGACGAGTATACATACCTGGGACACATAGTCCAGCTAGGTAGGTCCAATTTCGAGAAAGAGGTCAACCGCCGAATCCAGCTCGGTTGGGCAGCGTTCGGGAAACTACGCCAGATATTTTCGTCCGATATCCCTCAGTGCCTGAAGACAAAGCTCTTCGAACAGTGCGTGTTGCCAGTGATGACCTACGGCTCCGAAACGTGGTCGCTGACTATGGGCCTCATTCGAAAGCTCAGAGTCACTCAGCGTGCGATGGAGAGGGCTATGCTCGGAGTTTCTCTACGCGATCAAATCAGAAATGAGGAGATCCGTAGCAGAACCAAAGTCACCGACATAGCCCTACGAATCGCGAACCTGAAGTGGCAATGGGCGGGGCACATAGTCCGACGGACCGATGGACGTTGGGGCCCGAAGGTGCTGGAGTGGCGACCCCGCACCGGGCGGCGCAGTGTAGGGAGACCCCCCACAAGGTGGACCGACGACATAAAGAGGGTCGCCGGTAGCCGCTGGAGCCAGGCGGCACAAGATCGGGCCTTGTGGACATCATTACGTGAGACCTATGTCCAGCAGTGGACGTCCATCGGTTGAAGCGACGACGACGAGGTCAGCGTGCATCTTAGACTGTATCGTCACTTACGACGGTCAAGCGTTAACTTGTCAGCAATAAAAAGAGGTAATTTCGTTCATCATCATTTTAGATTGACTTTTAACATGCTTGTGATAAAAGCCGGATATAAAACCTAGTAAATATCCATCACGATACTAGATAGACAAACAAACATTTTGAAAAATTGCAATAATGTTTCAAATAATTAAACATGTCGTGATGTTATGTTGAAGCCGAGTAGAGATAATGGATTCACATATGTCAGTTAAGTGCGTTTCCATTTTATACTGCATTATCGTTTGTCATCAACCATCACGTAAAATCCCAGAAAACGTAAAATTACAATTATGAATAAAATATGCATCTTTATGATGTTAAATAAATTAAACTGCGATGTTAATTATTAAAAAACTTGGTTCAATATTTTATATGTTCAAAATATATACAACAGATATTAATGAAGGGTTTACTTTACTACAAATCATATTTCGAAATTATATGTAAAGATGAGAGAACCTTTATATGATAGTACGATAATACAATAGATAAATTTAGATATAGACATGCAAGAAATTAAAATTTTATTGAGATAAAAAGTACACTGAAATTCTACTCGGGAGAAGTTAGTTCCAACTAATGGTAGATTATTGCCAACAGACGATTTGTAAATGTAATTCAAAATAGTTTTATATTACTTTGACTCATTGTCAAAACCTGTAGAATCGTAAAATATATAGAAACTTATAAAAAGCTTATCTCGTTTGTGCTTTTTTTAAATTACCGATCTATGTATGAAATATATCGCTTATTGCAGACCATTTACTAAAAGCCACAGATATCAAATAAGCACTTGTATACTCGTACTATACATATTCTACACGTGGAGCTCATACTTTGCAAAAAACAAGGAAGCTACATTAGCACATCATGTACGAGTACTACTTCAAGGATTCAGCTTGTCATTGGGCCACTTATTTTCCGGTCACGGATGTGTCTAAGGATTTATCTATATACTATTAAAATACTGTTTTACGATACGTTTATTTGTGGTATAAAAGATGTAGTGACTATAATTGAGAAAGGTATGCTTAATTAGTTTGGGCACGTGGAGAAAATAAATAAAAGGAGACTGACAAAAAGGATTTATGAGTCAAGAGTGAATGGGAAATTTGGAAGGGGAAGACCAAGGCGAACGTTCCTGGACATTTTTAATAATGGCCAGGTCAAGAGACTCTAAAATCAAGACTTGTATGAAAGGTTTAATAAGAATAAAATAAGCGCAGGAGATATGCAAGGATCATGGCAAGTGGAAGAAAGTGGTCTCTGCCTACCCTTATGGGAATGAAGCGTGATGCTATGTATGTATGTTTGTATACTATACGCTTCAAACGCTATATCGATATCATTAAAATACTGTGCATTAAATTCGAATTCGCTTTGCAAGTAGAGGTTTCGGTTTCCATATCCAACAGAACAAAGTTAGGATATTTTATCTTGTAATTTATTTTTGGTTTAGTTACCACCCTGCCAGCAAAAGCAACAAAAATAATGCTATGTCGAAATGATTCTGAGGCAAATTATCTCTTTTTAGATTAGCTCACTTCCATCATTACTTACTATCAGTTAAAGCCACAATCAAACGTTAATGGATCAGAAACAGATCAAATAACAAAGGCTACTTTAGGTATCCTTTCGTGAAATATTTGTTACCCTAATACTATAGCTTAATACTTCATAGTTTTCTATTAATATTGGTAATAAGTATTATTACCAAATTAAAACAATATATTAAGTTCAATAATAGAACAAATGTAAAATTTGCCTTTCAACCGAAATAATTGGAAATTTTCTAAGAAATCTTTATTGATATTTCTTCATAAATATGTAGAGCAGAGTGGTGGTTTTGCGCTCTAAAAACCCTCTCTCCTCTGAGTGAGGAAGCTTGTGCCCAGTGGCGGGACGTTAATGAACTGGTACTTACCTTATTTATAAAAACTCCATGTCATGCAATAGTGACGGAAATATTAAGATACCTAATATCCTACTTCAAGAGTCTATAAGGAAATTAATAGCCGATGTCGTACCACTGCTTTGAGCAGTGATTCCAATGTGGTCCAGGGGTCCACGAGAGACTCAATGAGGGTGTACGTTGACGTGACATAAATAGGGGTGGGTGCACCATTAGTAACCGGGATCTATGAAAATTGGTCTATTTTCAGTTGAGTTTTGGAAATGTGGTAGTATTGAATCTGGAGGAACCAACGGAAACAGGAAAATTTTGAAAAGGGTCAGACTCACAGAAGAGATAGAGTTTAAATCTATCATGTTGTTCAAGAGTGAGCCTGTAGACTTCAGTAAAATTGCTTTCGAGATGCGAGAGAACTATTAAACTTATAGATTTTAAAGAATATTTGTAAGATATTTGTAAGATACCTAAATAAGATTCACATATCTAATTACAAGGCCATCATGGCTTTTACAAGATTTATGGAGCTTATATAAGCTTTAGTAATTAGATGTCATTCATTCGCATTAAAAATATCATTATAGTAATCCTAGGCAATTTAATCAAATACTATTAATATAATTAAGACTATTAATCAATTTTAACAAGATAACACAATCAGATTTGATTGTGCCTCTTCATAATTTTAAGATTTATGTCATGTATATATGTATATGTATTAGTATATTCTTTTAATATTTATTATACTATTATTATGTTGTGTATACCTTTTAAGTACTCGTGTGTAATTATTCATATGTAAGTTTACCGCCTACCCTCAATTATTAAATAATATTTCCTTTTTTAATCAACGGTTGCCTGGAAGAAATCGCTACCCTAGCAATAAGGCCGCCGTTTATGCAAATTTATATAGTATCCTAGATTAAGTTTTTGTGTTTTCTGTATGCATACTATAAATTTGTATAAAAAAGAGTAAAATAAATAAATAGATAAGAACATTTTCATAAAAAATTAAAATGTTAAATAAAAAAGAATTTCCTTCATTACAGTGCCTCCTTGATTAGTTATAATAACAAAAAAGTTAAAATGGTTTATGTGCCCAATAGTGTGAAGTTTAAACATTATAGGGCAGGTGATCTTGATGGAAGTATGCTAGGTAATTTGACAGAGGATAACCTCTGTCAACAATTTCCTAAAATACACCCATCTTGGGTGTATTTTAGGAAATTGAAATTTTATTACTAATATTTACTTCTTTAGTTTGGTTGATTTATCAAGATATGCATATATAATATACATGTCTTGATAAATCATATTACTACAACTCTCACCTTTAATCTATTTAATAGGCTGCTATTTATTGTAGTACTGGAGATTAGATATTAATAAGATTCTAAAAAGCTCACCCAAATAAAAGATATTTGGAAAAGTGACAACTGAGTTTCTATAGCGAGATTTTCTGACACAGGATTTCCCTTTAAAACTTACAAGGATATCTTCGCGTGTTATTTTTTAACGATGTAATGATAGTAATTATTTTTTTGTTCGCTGATTTCTTCTCTGTAAATTCAATTTTCCAAACCAATGGGAAAGTTTTTACCAACAGATACACTAATGATGAATTCAAATGAGCTTTTCGCGGGTTCTTTAATAAACCAAATTATTGATTTAGATTTATTAAAGGTTATATGAGGTGCTAGGAATAGCGGAGGAGGTGGTGCGAGAAAGTCAACTGCCGAATCCAACTCGGTTGGGCTGCGTTCGGGAAGTTACGCCAGATATTTTCGTCCGATAACCCTCGGTGCCTGAAGACCAAAGTCTTCGAACAGTGCGTGTTGCCAGTGATGACCTACGGTTCTGAGACGTGGTCGCTGACTATGGGCCTCATGCGGAAGCTCAAAGTCACTCAGCGTGCGATGGAGAGGGCTATGCTCGGAGTTTCTCTACGTGATCGAATCAGAAATGAAGAGATCCGTAGTAGAACCAGAGTCACCGACATAGTCCTGCGAATCGCGAACCTGAAGTGGCAATGGGCGGGGCACATAGTCCGAAGGACCGATGGACGTTGGAGGCCGAAAGTGCTGGAGTGGCGACCCCGCACAGGACGGCGCTCTGTAAGGAAACCCCCACAAGGTGGACCGACGACATAAAGAGGGTCGCCGGTAGCCGCAAGATCGGGCCTTGTGGACGTCATTACGTGACCCCTATGTCCAGCAGTGAACGTCCATCGGTTGAAGCGACGACGACGACGACGACGATGAGGTGCTAAAATTTACTAAAATCTGTTTCAAAGTATACGTCATTATAAGCTATTGAACTTGACCTAAAAATTAGAATCAATTAAGGAAATAAAACAAAATTCAGCTGAACGTGTGTAAAAAACTATTGGCTTGATGAAAAAAATATTTCCTTGATATTATTAAATAGCCTATGATGTAAATGTGTATATTCGTGATATCTATGTTCATAAATAGCTGTTAATTAATTGATGCAGCATTATGAACCAAAGTCTTTATAATAATACTATTCAGTTAAGGTAATTCACAGCCAAAGTTCCTCAGCAATAAATAATAATAAAAACTGATACATTAAAAATGCGAGTCTATTTCTATGTAATTGCAAAAATTTAATGAATATTTTAGCGCTACAACTTTATAAAGATGCATTGATTATTATTGCTTTACATGACTAAAAAATTATATTTGTAACAATTGTAATTAGCGGTACCACGTCTGTAGTGTCCAATCCTGTGGAGATATGGTAAAATCTATTAATTATTGACTTCTCAATCTAAAAAAAATCATGAATCCACCAAAACACACACACTAAGTTATACAAAGTAAGTTACTATTAATATAAATTTATATTTTGAATTCTATACCAATAACATAGTATTTTAGTATTAGTTTTCTAAGTTTTTAATTACTCAATATCTGCAGTGTTTCTTATATTGTTCATTAATGTCTCTTATTTCTAAAAATATGTTAAAAATTTGTTTTTGTAAATTTATAAACTCTAACTCAAAATATCTTTATTCAGCTAGGCCTATTTTACAGCACTTTTGAATCGTCAATTATATATTTATGTCCACACACGAGGGTTCCTTCGCGCCCTTTCCTGTGAAGCGTCCACGAAAAACTCAATTGGGTATTTTGTATTTTTTTTAACATCACCGTTACAATACTATATTAGTTAAATTCAAATTAGCGCAAATCGTTTACTCCCGCGCATTTCTTTCATCTAAGTAATCTTACAACTTATAGTATGATTTTTCAATCAACTTTCTTTTAACAAAAGCTTTGAATTTATTAAGTGAAGTCTATGTAACGCATGTAGAGTTCGCCAATAACCGCGTGTGCACTGCTACTGCTGCTGATATGATGCTTAAATCTAATAATCTAAGTAATTATTTGGCGGACCTTCTTAAATAAATAACTTATCTCCTAAAATTTGTAGCCTATGGTGGCATATTGTGGTCGGAGCCTTGGGTCAGTGCGTCTTGCAATAATATTAGCTCGTTTCACATGAGTCATGAATTGCACTTCATTATAGTAAAAATCACGCGATGTACTGGTCTCGACGGATGCTAATTATATACGGTGACATATGGACGAGGAAAATATCGGAAACCACAGGGCGATTCTATAAAGAATGACAATGCAACAATTACATTTTTACGTTACGTCCATTTTAACAAGAAAATATTTCAATTTTTATCTTTGCATACACGCATACGCAACACGCTCCCAGAACTGTTAAGTAACACTTCAATTACAAGTAGCACATAAAGAACGTTGAAAGTGCATGCGTATAAAGTATACATGTCAGAAGTGAAACTTCTTTGGCAAACTAATTTTTAAGTCTTGTTTATATTTATACAAATCTAAAACTTAAGATTTCCGAAACTTAGAGGGAGAGAAAAAGGAAGATATGTTAGGAATTTAATTGTCATCAAAATATTAAGTGTCGAAAATTAATGCAAATAATTTACTGAAATCTCAAATGACAAACTGTAAACAAAAATGCCACGAGTTTTTGTCAATACATATTACAAATTATTAATTAAATTTTGTTTTTTAATTTCAAATTTCAGAAACGAGAATGTATAAAATATTTTTATTTTACATTTTGTGAAAAATAGTTTATTAAATTATTAAATGACGAGTGGCAAATGATAATGCCACATGTTGTGACTTACTTATATATTTATACAAATCTAAAACTTGAAATTTCCGAGACTTAGTGGTAAAAAGATAATATGTAATATGAATTTCATTATCATCAAAATAACAAAAGTGTCGAAAATTAACACAAATAATTTATTGACATATCAAATGACGAAAATTAAATATAAATGCCATGTGTTTTTGTCAATATTAGAAATAACTAATTAAATTTCGATTTTGCATTTAAAATTTAAAAAAGAAAATTTTAACCCTCATGCGCCTAAAGAAGTTTCACTTAAAAAATGGACATCCATTCCTATGCCATCGAATACTACTGCAATACCACGAACTTCTTAAACTCAATTTTTTCCGAATCCGGGGTTCCTCACAAGCAAGTGTAGTGGGTACGGGCCTCGTAGAAATGCTTCGTTACCCGGGCTAAAATTCTCAAGCATCGACGATGCCTGGTATTTTTTTCTGCCTCTTATTTTAACGAGCTAATATACAAACTCATTACTTCGAAATAAATTTTCAGGTGAATTCAAGAATCAAATCGGGATCAGATTGTTCAATATCCGATTATCCGATACTAATGTAACCTCGGAATTTACGGGATAAATATATAAAAAATCGATGTAAGCAATAGCAAATTGTTAAGTGTATTTACCTGTTTTCATGATAATATATTCTGCAATTGCTTTGCAACAAAGACAAAATTGGTTGTTAAACAAAAACTCATTAATTACGCTTTCAAACTCTTAATGTTTTTGTATGGCGGAAATGTGCAACGCTATGAACTAATCATGTACCATAATTTTTAATTATTAATTAGTGTTACAACGCGTCCAAATTTATAATTAACCATAAACTCGTTTAGAATTTTTATTTAAGTGTGTCCGTAAATATTAAATTAAATAAGCAAGAATAATATAAAACCCGAAACAAATTGAATTGCGCCTATAAAAACGTTCGTCCGTCAGTAATATATATGATAATAGGCTATTATTTGAACAGAATACGTATTGCGTATATTCCTACTTTGTTTATTAATACTGAATGCAAATGATACGTTATATATGTATATAGTGTAACCTTAATATTTTAAGAAGCCACAATATAACATATTTCTTGATTTAACGAATTTTGCGAAATCCCATAACACAGTCCGAAAAAGTTGATGCTAATGTAGTTTAAAGGTATTATTGCCCGCTATTTAATTATTTCTTGAATTTATAACCTCTACATAAAGTATCCGATGAATTATTCCGCCTTAATTTCATAATCTTATCCCGCAATTCAATTGCAGGCTCTCTGCTATCACAGAGTGCCTTCATATCTCAGGAGGCTAATGATGGCGTATCTGAAAGATCGAGAGATTCTGTGGGAGAGTGGTGGTCGCCTTTTCCGGCATAAAGCAGACCGCGGTGTACCGCAGGGGTCAGTGTTAGGGCCCGTATTGTGGAATTTGGGATTTGACGGGCTTCTGCGATGTCCGCTCCTCCCAGTTATGAGCATTTTGTGTTATGCCGATGATACCCCAGTTACGGCACGGGGGAAGAATTTCGCTGATGCAGCTATACTGGCTGGTGGACTTGGTGGTGGACAGAATCCGCAGCTTAGGTCTGGAAGTATCCACCACCAAGACGAATGCCTTACTCTTCCACGGAACTCGTAGGGGTCCTCCACGAGGGGCAGTATTAACTTTGACAGATACAGTTGTTGAATTGAAGACCTAGATCCTGGGTCTAATACTTGACGGAACTTTCGGGCTCATTTCGCTCAACTAATCCCACGCCTCATGAATGCAGCAACCGCGCTAGGTCGGCTACTACCCAACGTGGGAGGACCAGGATCGCCCTGCAGAAGACTATATGCTGGAATAATCGCCAGCATGGCGCTGTATGGTGCACCCGTATGGATTAATTCTCTAAGCGCTCAGAATAAAACTTTCTTGCGGCGGGCCCAAAGAGTAATAGCGATTAGAGCAATACGGGGGTACCGTACAGTATCGTGGACGGCAGCAACCCTACTGGCGGGCGATCCCCCTTGGGAATTGAAAGCGGAAGTTCTCGCAGCTTCTTACCAGTGCAGAGTAGCTGCGAGGGCCAGAGGGGAAATACCTAATGCCGACGAGGTTAGGAGGGTCAAGATCATTGCCGACAGAGCCCTGATCGAAGCATGGAAACAGGACCTCGGGTCCCCAGCAGCCGGTGGGGCCATAATTGCGGCACTCCGCCCTCACTTGGAGCAATGGCTGGGTAGAAGACACGGAGTGCTTTCCTACCGTTTGGTGCAGGTGCTAACCGGTCACGGCTGCATTGGAAAATACCTGCACCAAATCGTTGGCTGTGAGCCGTCGGCCATCTGCCACGAGTGTGGTGATCCTGTGGACACAGCGCACCACACGGTGGCCGAATGTCCTGCTTGGGGACCCCAACGTCATCTGCTGACGTCGCAGATCGGTGCAGACCTCTCGCTGGCAAGTATTATAGATGCAATGCTTGTCAACGAGCGGGGCTGGAATGCTGTTGCCACCTTCTGCGAAACTGTCATTTCGCTAAAGGAGGCACGGCAAAGAGAGAGGATGAATGCAGCTGAAGCACAGTACCCCGGACGGAGGGGAATAGGAAACAGGAGACGGAGGTTTATCCAACTCCTCCCCCTGTAGTGCACTTTTGAGCCGGCTTCATTCGGAGGGGCCAGAGTGGAATGCCACAACGAACCTCTGGTCCATCCATTCTCGAATGACGAGGGCTCCGCTGGGTTTTAGTGGGTATTCTGGTACTACCGGCGAGTCCCACACTCCCGTCTGTCTCACGGGCGGGGTGCGTAAATGCATTTCCCAGCGAAAAAAAAAA